>LBNU01017129.1:120325-135009 GCA_014162995.1 Artemisia annua | reverse complement strand
ATGGAAGTATCCACGATCATAGAGGAAGACGGCCCTACGTGGATGACCCCCATTGTGGACTTCATTAAAAAAGGAAAACTACCCGAAGAGAAGAATGAGGCTCGACGAATACGCCGCACAGCACAACGGTTTGAACTTCGGGAAGGTATCCTATACAGGCGCTCGTTCCTACAGCCGTGGCTACGGTGCGTGGGACCCCTCCAAGCTAACTATGTACTCCGAGAGATCCACGCTGGTTCGTGCAGCATGCACTCAGGACCACGCTCCATTGTGGCGCGCGCGTTAAGGTCAGGATACTACTGGCCCACTATGCCCTCCCAATAAATCCACCCAACTTCCGTCCATGACAATCAAAAAGTTATATCAGTAGCTATTTTTAAATATCATAAGTGGATCATATGTATAGCTTCTAATGCTTTTACATTATTTCCCACTTAGAAATTACACATTAGACTATTATATAAGCTAATGCATTTGAAAGAGCTATATAATCAGAGTGTCCAATGCGACCTTCTACGATGTCAAATTCGATGTAACTTTTATGTCGTGTTCCACGCTCAAAGTCATCTTATTGTGTAATAAGATCTTTTCAGTCTAAAAATATATGTGATCAGTTCTTTTACACTCGTATGATCCTGTAAACGCTTATTGACAAAGAATAACAAATAAAAAAAGAGGACGGAGAAAATCTTGATAAATAATGCATAGATAGGTAGCCCATGTAAAAAAACTGATTAATGGTAAAAAGAATTGATTTATGGTTCCCAACTGCTAATAAAATATAACTTAATTCGGCTAAGCGGTAAAACACATGGCAAACTGTACATGTTACCTTCCTGTGAGAGTTTCAACTTGACGACATATATTATGAAGCGTAGGCAACTGTTTATGCAGATTGAGCAGCCTAAGTGAAGTAGTCATATGATCAAAAAGCTCTAAAAGAGATTTGTACCTGGTAAACGCCAAAGTTTATTAAATTATAAAATGTACCAAGGTTAACTATATTCTACAGAGTATTAATGTACGTACTAAAAGACTCACTTTTCAGGAAGTTCAGCAGATTCCTTGTTGACCCTACTGTTCAAAGTCTAATCGGTCTTTTCTGGTGTCGGAGACACAAAGTGAGCATCAGGGCCCTGGCTTTCATGGATCTGCAATTTATTAACAGGAGTGGAAGACACTGGGCATGATTTATCAGCCACAGGTAAACTGCTTTGATGTGATGATTTTATGACAGTTTGTTCTCTATATCTTCAGTTTTTTGATCCATGCTTGCCATGATAAGCAAACAATTCGACACAAACAGGAATCTGAAAATAAATCAGCTACTTAAAACGACAAACAAAAGGGGTAGGCGTCAGATAGCCCCTGCATCGGGTGTAAACTATATCTGATGCAATTCTTAAAGGAATGATGCAATGGACTATCGAAAAAAAGCACCCACAAACAGGAGTGCAGTGCGACTAAATGGTAAAAAGAAAGGGTTATTTTACAAAAAGATGTAGTAGCATGAAGCAGTGAATAATGAATTTTATTGTAAGGCTTACTTTTCAGCTATATGTATCTGTGCAATCTATACTGCAGGGGCAGTAACCTATTATCCGCTCCTGTGGGGTTGATGTGGAAATTTCAACCCATGTTACAAATGTGTCAATTCGTGTTATGTTTGATCCCTATGGGTATCATTTAAAGAATAAACCGATCAAATTGACAAACCCGCCCGAAATATATTTTTAGAGTTTCATGTTCACCTGATAAGTAAAAAATCTACATGTCTTCAACTGTGTTACCCAACCCCCTGACCTGCTGATTCTACAACTTCAGGTTTGTGATAAAAGAATAAAGATGTAAGACATTAAGATTAAATACCTCAGTAAGCTCTGATAGGTGGCTGATTTGAGCTCATTGATAGTGGCTCCTTTCTCTGACATTGGCAATTTAGCCTATAAAACAAACCAAGTTAAAAACAAAAAAAATAATATGTGATTGTTCATAGATATGTTGGTTGATAATAGCATTGTGTGGCAAAAATCCGTAAAATTTATATGAGTAACAAATTATGATGTAGCTCTACTAATAATTTCAGCTTACTTGTGCAACAACATCAGAAGTTAACTGTAAAATTGGTTCTTGTTAGTTTTACAGACATGAAATGATAAACGTGTGTTAGATCGAACTCGAGATCACGGGATTGCACACTTTACGTATGAAAGTTAAAGATTAATAATTAATTATAAATGTTATATTAATTATTAATTAAACACAAACACTTAACGATCGTTAACATTTAACAGAAAAGGCTAACGACCGTTAGACGAATAAAAGGAAAGAAATATAGATGAATTATTGGAATTTCAAGAAGGTTCGGGAATCCCTTTTAGGGATGCCAAACCGATCGACCACAAAGGGAGGGCACCTCCTTTGTGCCTTGAGCTCCAAGTAATCTAATCTATATATACAAAACCAAGGTTATTTGTTCCATACTCTTGCACACATCACCTAAAGTGTTTTTCTCTTTCTTTTCTCTTGCAAAAATCGAACACCTCTTAATCCCTTAGGGTTTCGAATTTTTTGAAGCTAAAAAGTGTTTTGTTTTATTATTACTTGCATAACTTTAATTTGTTTTAGTACGTGTGTACAAGAATGTGAATCAAACGCACTATTGTTTGATTCTTTGATTGAATTACAAAAAGGTAAGGGGTAATTCTTATAATCCACATAAACCCTAATTAGGGTTCTTGATTTGAAGAGTTGTACTAATTGATTCTTGTTCAGGCTAGAATCAAAGGTACGTTTACTTTTATGTTTGTTTAATTAATTATGCATTATATGATCCTAATTGCTTCCGTTATGCTTACTTGATGCTTTTATTTATATATGTATGACATGAATATAAAATTCCAACAGTGGTATCAGAGCCGTTATAATGTGTAATTAATTACCAAAACACATAAAAAATGAATCTTGTTTGGTTTTATGCATGTTTTTAGATTTAGGGTTTGTAAAAATCAAAAACCTAAATTTTTTTATGAATCGATTTTTTTTTTTTTTAATTTTAGGGTTTTTGGTTTTGATCTTTAATTTGATTAGAAACCCTAAGAAACATGTTTATGTGTTTATGTAAACGTTCTTGTGACTATATGCAATAATTGTTATGTGGAATNATTGAATTACAAAAAGGTAAGGGGTAATTCTTATAATCCACATAAACCCTAATTAGGGTTCTTGATTTGAAGAGTTGTACTAATTGATTCTTGTTCAGGCTAGAATCAAAGGTACGTTTACTTTTATGTTTGTTTAATTAATTATGCATTATATGATCCTAATTGCTTCCGTTATGCTTACTTGATGCTTTTATTTATATATGTATGACATGAATATAAAATTCCAACAGTGGTATCAGAGCCGTTATAATGTGTAATTAATTACCAAAACACATAAAAAATGAATCTTGTTTGGTTTTATGCATGTTTTTAGATTTAGGGTTTGTAAAAATCAAAAACCTAAATTTTTTTATGAATCGATTTTTTTTTTTTTTAATTTTAGGGTTTTTGGTTTTGATCTTTAATTTGATTAGAAACCCTAAGAAACATGTTTATGTGTTTATGTAAACGTTCTTGTGACTATATGCAATAATTGTTATGTGGAATCCATGAAAACATGCATGTTTAGCATGGATTCAATGTTATATTTTTAATTGTTAAGATTTTACATGTAAATTAATTGATAGATAACGAATTGGGGATGACTCCAATATTAAGGAATCAATTATGTGTTAATTAAAACCTATAATTGATTTTTAATAGGATTATCGAATTAAGTTTGCATGTGGCTACATGTTTTTATATATATTTAATGGTTATGATATATATGTTTTATTTAGTTGTTTATTTTTTTGTTTAAATTATTTGTTTTTTGTTTATTGTGTTAGACATGTTTATAAACGAAAAAAGGGTACTTTTTGTATACAAATAATATAGACTAAATAAATGGCGAAATTTGTTTTGGTTTTAAGAGTCAAATTTACAAGGTTTAATTGATTGATGTTTTTGTACAATAGTGTGTGAAAGGCGGACCGAAGTTGACAAACTATAAAGTGGGTATAAGTTTGGTTTCGCATTAAATTGTGACCTTAGAGAGACATCATTCTGTCTCTACGCTCGCCTGTGCGTCAATTAGACTTACCTATATCACTATTTTACATACAATATCATCTTAAGGGTGAATTGACTACAATTCCACTATGATTATCCAAAACACTAAGCTTTAAGGCTTATGCAAAAGTACGATATAGTGGACGATAATTGTTAGTAATTCTTTAATTGGTGAACCCAATACCTCAATCAAAACTTTGTTAATTTGATCTTAGTGAATTGGTAATAAAATTGTTTTGTAAAAACCAATGTTATGAAGTTGTATGCATGCTTCTTCATACATTATATTGATTACACACATCAAAATTACTACCCTTAAAATTAAGTCGAATGCCATCTAATTAAAGAACACTTGAGGTTGTGATTTACGTCATGTGAGAACTTGGCTAGATTGCAATGGAGAGGTGAACTTTATAATTTCATTACTAGCAGATCAACTGAATGTAATGGAATTATGAGAGTTTGCAGTTTTTTAAATTAGACGACTTAAATTGATTAGGAAGTGAGAGCTTGGACTCAAGGCATTAAGATGGGGATGAAACATGCTTACATTGCAAAAGTTTTTGTGAATGTAAATCCCATAATGATCTAGGAATTGCAATATGATATTGGCAATTATTGTTCGACAACTACCTTATTGAATACTATCTTTACTAGCAGATCAACTGATGTAATGGTACTATGTCAATTAAGGATCCTAGCTTTAAGAAAATACTATGGTTTATATGAATATTACCAATGGGTATTTTATTTTCTTAAAGATTTTATTATCGAAAATACTAAAATTGAATTTTGTTAATTCATTTAATGTATTAATGCAACGTTAAAACCGTAAACAACATTTGGACTTTGGTAAATTGATCTCGTTCTGTTTTCAAACATATGTTTGATTAAGAAAAATTTACTTATAAGACAAAGGAAGTCTCCTTTCTATGAAAGAAGAGTGAGACACAATTCTATTCCTTTTCATGAATGAGAAAGGATAATAGGAATATCGGATATGTCTAAATTCTAATATATAACTCACGGCAAACTTTAATAGTTAAGAATTGCTCATTTTCTATAAAGATTTTATCACCCTCATTTGGTGATTAAATTCTTAGTAACAAATATGATATTTGGTTAACTAGAACTTTTTGAGTTATTAAAGTTAGAAGCTAGACTAATTACAACAAAATGGTAAAAGACAAACTAGTATATTTATCTAGTTCTTTTGTTTTGACCATTTATAGGTTCTACCTACATTGTGGGATGGTAGACCTGTTAAGGAAGAAATTGCATGACCAATTTTTCAAGTTAATAGCATTGATGGTTATTCCATCCTTAACGTAGTAGAATGTACACTTTAATGCATAAGTAATTGTTACGTATGGACATTAAAAGGTGTTGGAAAGTTAAAAGCACACTGTTTTCTTTCATTGGATATGAAACACTTACAATGTTATCAAATTCAGTGGGAGTATTGTGTACTTATTACTGAATAAGAAATTATTGTAATGATCTTTAATTCAGTGGGAGTTACAAGTTTGACATCTTGGTAGCTAAAGATAATTACTTTCCAAAAGTAGAAACTCATACTTTTAAGGTTAGTCTTATACGTTTCCTTACTAGATATTGTTGTTCTACATCTGCTTGTTATGCTGAAATCTATGACACAATTATATTAATCGCATAAACAAACGTATTGAGTGTTGTTTATCAACTATATGAGGTTGTTCCATGCACAAGTGGGAGAATTGTTACATTTAATTGTGTGCAAGAAACAACTCATAAAGATATGATTTAAAGGATTCTCTTGACTGTAAGGTAAGAGACTAACGTTATAATAGGGTTTATAACACATCTAATTTAAGAAACACTTGAAGGTGTAATTTACATCATGTGAGAGCTTGGCTAGATTACAATGAAAAGGTAAATTCATATTTTCATTACTAGCAGATCAACTGATGTAATGGAATTAGGTTAATTTACAGTTTCTAAATTAGATACCTATTAGAACATGTGTCAATATGATATCAAGACTACTTTAATTTATATATTTATGAATTCTTGGAATGACATAAATTAATAAAGTAATCTAATGCTACTACAATCTAAATATTTATGTATACTTGGAATGACATAAATAAATAATTTTGTTTTACATTATTGTGAAGTAATAAATTAACTTGAAAATACTCTTGAAACCAAGAGATGGTGTTCATGATTACTTTAGTTAACATGTTTATGTTTCTGTTAATACAAATATCGCCTAAAAACGTTATTTATATTTTATGATCTTTGCTAAGTTTTGTTAACGACAAAGTGTAAACTTTAGTTTTTAGTAAAACATGATTATAGTTTAAGTCTTGCATAACTAGACTTTATTTGCTACATTCACATTTCATATTAGACATAACACTTTTATATTTCTTAATAAAGAAAGTGTTACATCACATCAAGTGCATTTATGAAAAGATTGTGTGTTTGACTTTCCATAAGACCTCTTACACATTTTGGAAGGATTCCAAGTTTATTCAATGTGTGTTTGACTAGAAATAACTTGATGTGACATTGCTATATATGGAAAGATTTCTTGTAAGCTTTGACTGTCAGACCTGGCGGAACCCTGGGGGTATACGGGCGGAACCCATTCTTTGGTTCCGCCGTATCCGCCAGGCTGCTGGTTTGTTTGGGTATAAATACCAAACCACTTGCAAGAAATCACTTATCACTTCTCATTACATTTTACACATACATCATTCATCAAACTCATTAACATTTTCATTTTGTGTGAAGCTCTTTTTTAGAAAAGAAGTTCACAAGTTCATATCCAAGTTACAAGTATTCAACACAACGTTGCAAGACTTGTTAGCTTAGTATTGTATAGACTTTGTGTAGTTTATACTTCATTTGATTGAGTATATTCAGTTGTGATCGGTTAGTATTTTAGGCCTTAAAATACATAGTGTGACGGGAGTGGTTGTACCCTTGTAAAAGAACTCGATATCTAGCTTTGTGTCGGTAATCTTGTGTAAGCGAAGTGTAAGGTTTTCTCTGCCGGTGAAAGGAGCTTGTTGACTAGTGAAAGAAACTCTCGAGTTGGATACTCGGGGCGTGGAGTAGGGCAAGGAAAAAGAGTCCTTGTAGCCGAACCACGATAAACACTTGTGTTGTGGTTTGATCGTTTCTTTCTTTATCCTTGCATATTACATATTGTCTTTAGTTTAGATCTTTGATTACACGGAAAGTTTCAAAAGATAATTAAGCAAAAACCGGTAAACTATTCAACCCCCCTTCTAGTTTTCCACAATTGGCATCAAGAGCTATGTTACTCAAGCTTTTAAAATATATTGTGTTTTAAAACTTGAAACGATCCATGGATTTTGAAAATTACAAAGAAGGACAATCTATGCAAAGACCACTACTTTTTGAAGCAAACGGTTTTATATATTGGAAAACCCGATTTGAAACTTACGTGAAATCTAAAGATATAGATCTATGGTATATAATCATTGATGGTGATAATATACCCACTTTTAAAGATACTTCAAATAGTAAAGATGAGGATAGCTCAATTACTAAACATAATGAAGATTAAAAGAAATTGATTGCTAAAAATAATGAAGCAAAAATGATGCTTTACAATGCTTTACCTAAGAAAGAATATGAAAGAGTATTTATGTGTAAAACTGCTAAAGAAATTTGGCAATCTTTAATAGTAACTCATCAAGGAAACTCACAAGTTAAGGATAACAAAATTGATCTTCTTATTCAATAATATGAACAATTTTCTATTCCCGAAGATGAGATTATTGATTGTGCATTTGCTAGGTTTGACACTATTATTACCTCACTTAAACCACTTGACGAATCTTTTTGTAGCAAGAATTTTGTCAGGAAATTTCTTAGAACACTCTATCCGAAATGGAGAGCAAAAGTGACGGCAATTGAAGAATCCAAGGATCTTTCAAGCATGTCACTTGCCGAGCTAATTGGTAAGCTCAAAGTTCATGAAATGGTTATGGAAAAAGATTCGGAAATAGTCAAAGGCAAGAAAGAAAAGATCAAGTCCATTGCCTTGAAGGCTAGAGTTCAATCAAGTGATGATGAAGAATCTAGTTCGGATAGTGACGATGGAGAATACAGCATGGCCGTTAGAGATTTCAAGAAGTTCTTTCGTAGACGAGGGAAGTTTGTAAGGCAACCTAAAGATGACAAGAAAACCTTCTGAAAAGATCGTGATGACAAGAAAGGAAAGGTTGAAAGGAAATGCTTTAGGTGTGGAGACACAAGTCATCTCATAGGAGAATGTCCAAAACCACCCAAAAGTAAATCTCAACAAGCTTTTGTAAGTGGTACTTGGAGTGATTATGAAGAAGATGACGAGGAGCCAAAGAATGACGAAATTGCTCTCATGGCTCATGACTCAAATGAGGTACACTCCGACTCATCTTGTTCTTCTATTGATGATGACACCTTACAAAAGGAATATAACAAACTTTGTGAACTAAGCTTAAAAATCATAAACAAAAATAAATTTTTGAAAACTAAAAAGTAGTTTTTCGAAAATGAAGTTTATGAATTAAAAGAAAAGGCTAGGAGGTTAGGAAAGAAAAAAGATAGTGACACATTGTGTAAATCATGTGAAGAGCTTAAACTCGAAATTGAGAAGCTTAAAATTACTCAAGATGATCTAATAAAACAAATCACAAAGTTTAAATGGTTCGATAAAAGTATCTCTTGTGCGGATGAAATAATGAAACTTCAAAAGTCACCGTTTGATAAAACAGGTCTAGGTTTCATGAAATTAGAAACTTCGAAGAGTCAAACGAAACAAGACAAGAAAGCACAAGAAACTAACAAATCTGCTACAGGAACCCACAGACCAGACGGAACCCAAAACAGGGTTCCGCCCGTTGAACTTAAAGGTTCTGCGGGGTCTGCAGCAGAACAATTAGTTTCTATGCCGGATCGTACTAAATTAGTTAAAATCACAAATAAATTCAAAACTAGTACAAATGAAACAAAACTAAAACCAGGTATTAAAGTTGGAGTAGGACTTAGTAGAAATGAATTTAAAACTAAAACTACTCAACCGAGACCTAAGACTCCTATTCCCAAACGCCCCTTTCCAAAGAGTAACTACAACACACAATCAAACCACCAACATGGTTGGAACCAAAACTTACCTAGACATTACCAAACTCCAAATTACATGTCATGGAACATTTGTTCCATTTTCATACATGGATCAAGTTAATGGTATGTTTAACCAAAATGGACCCATGAGATATTGGGGACCAAACGTTTGAGTGTTTTTCATAAAATAGGTGTGCTTCAAAGTTAGTTTGGGACCGGATGAATGGATCAAAGATAGTGGTTGTTCAAGACACATGACGGGTAACAAAAGCCTCTTTTCAACATATCAAAAATGTGATGGAGGTAATGTTACTTTTGGTAGAAAGCTAAATGCAAAATCATCGGAAAAGGTACAATCTCTAATAACTCCCTTTCTATAGATGATGTAGCTCATGTTGATAATCTAGGTTTTAATCTCCTTAGTATTAGTCAACTTTGCCGCAAAAACTATAACGTCCTTTTCAGTGAAAATGGAAGTAAAATACTTAAAGATGGCATAACCATAGCCAAAGGTGTTCTTAAGGACAACGTATATGTCATGAATATGGATCAAACATCTAGAGACAAACTTTGTCTCACATCATTAGATGAATCTTCAACTTTATGGCATAGACGTTTAGGACACGCTAACATGAGACTTATCCAAAACCTCTCCTCCAAAGACTTAGTTCGAAACCTACATATGTTGAAATATGACCAACACTTTTGTGATGCTTGCAAAGTCGGTAAACAAGTTCATAGTAGCCATAAGGCTAAAAACATGGTGTCCACATCTAGGTGTCTAAAACTTTTTCATATGGATTTGTTCGGTCCATCCGCTATACAAAGTTATGGAGGTAACTTCTATATTTTGGTAATAGTAGATGATTATTCAAGATATACTTGGACAAAATTTTTGAAAAGTACAAACGAAGCTTTTGATCAATTTGAAATTATAAGTAAGAAAATTCAAAATCAAGTAGGAACTTGCATTGTGTCTATTAGAACAGATCACGGTCGTGAATTTGATAATGAATTTCAATTTGGAAACTTTTGTGATAAAAATGGTATAACTCATAACTTTTCGGCTTGACGTACCCCTCAATCTAATGGTGTAGTAGAACGTAAAAACCGAACACTTCAAGAGATGAGTAGAACAATGCTTAATGAACAAAATATTCCACAAAAGTTTTGGTGTAACACCGTTGACACATCAACTTATATTTTAAATCGTGTCTTAATAAGACCATTTTTAAACAAAACTCCATACGAACTTAAAAAGCCTATACTGGGTTATTTTAAAGTATTTGGGAGTAAATGTTTTATTCTTAACACAAAAGATTATCTCACCAAATTTGACCCAAAGTCTTATGAAGGTGTGTTTCTTGGATATTCACAAAGTAGTAAAGCTTACATTGTCTTAAACAAAGAAACCTTAAGAGTCGAGGAATCATTGAACATAACATTTGACGAGAGTCCACCTCCCTCTAGGACATCACCTTTGGTAGATGATGACTTAGTTGAAAGTCAAGTAATAGAAAGTCAAGAGATCTTAGATAATGACAAGGAAGATGAACTATTAAACAAAGAAATTGTCAATGTCAAAGAATCTAAAAGTCATCCATTAGATAGTGTCATAGGAAACATTAACGAAAGAACACTAAGATCAAAAGTTCAAAATGAAAGCAACTTCTTTTGTTTCGTGTCAACCATTGAACCGAAAAACATAAACGAAGCAATAAAAGATGAGTCATGGGTAATAGCCATGCAAGAAGAATTAAACCAATTTGTTAGGAATGATGTTTGGACATTAGTTCCTCAACCAAAGAGTCAAACAATAATTGAAACAAAATGGGTCTTTCGTAATAAAATGGATGAAAATGGTACAGTGTCTAGAAACAAAGCTAGGTTAGTAGCACAAGGTTATAATCAACAAGAAGGCATCGACTACGATGAAACTTTTGCTCCGGTTGCTAGGCTCGAGTCAATTAGAATTTTACTTGCATATGCATGCGCACACAATTTTAAACTCTTTCAAATGGAAGTCAAAAGTGCATTCCTAAACAGGTTTATAAATGAAGAAGTATATGTTGCTCAACCACCGGGCTTCACCGATTTTGAAAAACCTAATCATGTTTACAAACTTAAAAAGGCTTTATACGGACTTAAGCAAGCTCCAAAAGCGTAGTATGATCGACTTAAAACCTTCCTAGTTGACCATAAGTATACCATGGGCTTAGTTGATAATACTCTCTTCACTAAGAAGAAAGGTTCACATATTATCATAGTCCAAATCTATGTTGATGACATTATATTCGGATCAACTTGTCAAGAATTATGTGTTGATTTCTCAAAAATCATGCATGACGAGTTTGAAATGAGTATGATGGGAGAACTCAACTTTTTCTTAGGACTCCAAATCAAACAACTAGAAGATGGTATCTTCTTTAACCAATCAAAATATGTTAAGGATATACTTAAGAAATTTGGTCTAGAAGATTCAAAACCAATCAAAACACCTATGTCCACGGAAACTAAACTCACCAAGGATGAGGAAAGTGAATCCATAGATAGCACTAAATATAGAGGTATGATTGGAAGTCTACTTTATCTAACGGCTAGTAGACCCGACATTATGTTTAGTGCTTGTCTATGTGCTCGTTTTTAAGAAGATCCTAAAACAATTCATCTTGAAGCCGTTAAAAGGATTTTTAGATACATTAAGGGCACTACACATTTAGGTTTATGTTATCCCAAAGGAACGGTAGTTGACACCATAGTGTATGCCGACTCGGATCATGCCGGTGACTATGTTGATAGAAAAAGCACAAGTGGTACTTGTACTTTTGTTGGACATTGTCTCACCTCATGGTTCTCTAAGAAGCAAACGGCTCTCGCTATCTCAACAACGGAAGCCGAATACGTATCGGCCGGAAAAGCATGTCAACAAGCTCTTTGGATGAAGCAAGCTCTTGTCGACTACGGAATTCAACTTAAAGACATCTCCATTCTTTGCCACAACAAAGGAGCCATAGATCTTAGTAAGAATCCAGTCCAACATGCCCGTACTAATCATATCGAAATCCGTCATCACTTTCTTCGTGACAATATCCAAAAAGGAAACATCTCAATCGAGAAAGTTTCTTCCGAAGACAACATTGCCGACATTCTCACAAAACCTCTTAAACGAGAACCATTTAACCTTCTTAGGCTAGGCTTAGGACTCATGGAACCTACATTGTAGTTCTGTACATTAGACAAAAATCAGAAAAATCAAAACAAATCAATAATTTTTTTTCTCAGCAGACTCGGTGGAACCCTCAGCCACAACGGACGGAACCCCATTTTAGGTTCCGCCGTATCCGCCGATCTGCAGAAACTTTATATTAATTTATATTAAACCAAACACCCATTATCTCATACCATAGTCACAGGAAACGCTCACTATGCCGCGTTCCTCGTTCCGGATCGTTCGTACCGAAACGCGGTACAATTGCGGCCTGGATCGCTCAGGATCGCGACCTGGATCGCTACTTTTCACGTTCCGTTTTTGGTGTTATGATTTTGTACCTTGAATCGGTGTTATGATTTGCGTGGTTATGTGTTTTCTGGTGAAAACTATGTTGAAGAAGATGAAAGGTTGAAGAAAGAAGGAAAAGCGGCTAATAAAAAGAATAAAGATTTACATGCTATCTCTCATTCTCTTGTACCCTAAAAGCCTTATTATTAACCTTATTCTCTTTTTCTTTGGCCCCAATTAATAACTTATGTAAATGGGCCAACAAAAATTATTTAATTTGACCCAACAATGTTGTTTGCATGTTAATTAATTTTGGGCTTTACTCAAATATATAATTTTGCAATATTTGTATAAAATAAATAACTAAAATTATCAAAAATATAATAATAAAATTAGTAGAAGTTTATAAATATGTATATAAAATATATAAATACCTATTAAAACCCATATAAATATAACTATAATATGGTACATTGTACCAAATTTGGTACATCGAACCGAAGCGAACCGGAGCGTACCGAAATGAGCCTACCCCCTTCGTACCAAATTTTAAAGACCTAGCGAACCGCGTTCCCGTTTCGCGATCCCGTACCGGAGCTTACCCCGTTTCATGTGACTATGTCTCATACCACCACTTCCAAACTGCTACTATTCACTTCACCACTCATCCACACCTACGAAATTTTGGTCCTTCCTTCATACACATTGCTCACCAATCATCATTGTAAGTATTCTAAACATGATTACACTCCTGATCTGAGTCTAGGAATTCTACTTTTGCACAAAAACAAAAACTTGGGGTTATGCATCAACTTGAGTAATTCATGCAGAAAATTAAGTGTTAAACAAAACTAATCATGCTTCCCATAGTTAGGAATTGCATTCTTATTAGTTCTTAACATGTTTGCTAAAACTCCCCATGTCAAATTTTTGCAAAAATTTCTCACAAATAGGACAAATATTTTTTCGTCTCACATTGTGAATACAAAATAAACGTTATGTTTAAAACATCACTTGCATAATGTCTCTTGAATGCTAAAGGGAATACATAACTAATATGTATTTTCGGGTACATTCAAACGAAACTACATTGAATTAGGAGCGTTTGGGTTATCTTTTGTTTTATAACAAAACTTGCATTACAAAACGTTTTAAGCATCAAAATGAGTCAAGATAATCGCACCTCCACATTGTTTTCATATAGGCACACACTAGAACATCCACATTTCAATAGTCGCTAACTTAAGACTAAAATGTGAAACTTTATTTTTTTAGGAATCATCATGCCTCCCGTGACTCATTACGACCACAAGGACACCATTAAGTACCTACCCAAACACCACAAAACCAAAGGTCTTACCGAAGCCCAAATCAACATTTTCAAAGCCCTAGAAAAGCGTTATGTCCACGAGGGTAGAACCATTGACCCATCCTTCCTAGCCGGTACAAACCTCCTCGCGGAACTTGCTACCATCAACTTTGATTGTCTCTTAGAAATCGACGAGCCTATTTGTCCTAGGTTCATTTTAGAATTCTATGCATCCGTAACTCTCTCCACCAATGAGTATGGTCTCATGTCTATAAACTTCATGGCTAGTAGCCATCAATACTCCTTCACTCTCAATGAATTTGCTCAAATCCTAGGTTTTCCAAACCGTGGTACTTGCATCTACACCGACAAACATTCCCTCTCAACTCTTGACACACTCGTTGACCGCATTCATCCCTATGATACTCCTCTTGTGTCCAAGGATGTACTTCGTGACCACCTTTTTAGTAGGACCTCCAACACTAGGAGAACACGTACCGAAAATGAGGTCAACAAGGACCCATATGGTATGGAACTCAATGAACTCAAGCCCCAATTCAAGAAATGGGAAGAACTCCTTCGAGCCAATGTCATTAGCACC
>LBNU01017129.1:105031-119793 GCA_014162995.1 Artemisia annua | reverse complement strand
CAACTTCCACACAACACCAAACCCTCCTTTTTAGATAGAAACTCATTTCCCATTAGTTGTTAAGCATATTAGGGTCACTCTCAGCCTCTAAAACATGTAGGAAACCATTTCCCGCCAAAAATCAAAATTAGCCATAACCACCTCAAGGAACCCTCATCCATAAAGGAAGGAACCCTCCCAAAGGTTCCTTACAATCCGTGGAACATATACTTCCAACCAATTTGATATGACCACTAAGCATTTAGTGTAAATCTTGGTCTTTCTACTCCACCCTTTTCATTGGATTGACTTCCATTGATTTGACAACATGCATAACTCACTCAAATCATTAGAAACCTCAAAATTTATATGGTAGAACATCAAATCCAAACACCCCTTCCAACATCTCTTCCACTCTATAAATTTGACCATCTTGTAACACTTCAAATCACACCATCACCATCAAAATCTCTGATCTTAAGATTCTAAATCACAACTTTGACAATGACAAAGTCAACAACCACCTCTCAACCATCTCGACCCATTAGAAGAACTGCATGCATAAGTGTAAAACCATTTTGTTCCCACAACACAATCAACCTAAGCTCCTCATCTTTGGAAGAATTCTCCACACCCATCAAAAATGAATACTTTCTAAACCTTGCAACTCCCACTCCATCACCTAAACAAACCAATGAGCTCACCACTCCACCACCAACCAAGACACCCATTGATCCAAGTCCACCACCCGCACCAACCCAACCATCCAAGTCTCCATCACCACCAACATTACCTAAACTCGAACCAATGGAGCTATTTGGGTCTCCACCAACATCACCACATCCGTTTGTAGAAGATCTTGCGGATCTTCCACCAAGATCAACCAATCCACCTCCTTTGCACTCGTTTGATTCACTTGAACGAGTGACAAATTAAAAACAAAGGCCATTGTTTGAGCCCAATGAGCCTTTTGATCAAAATCCACCACAACAACAAGCCTTCAACCAACCAAAACCATTGTTGTTTCACCCACTCTTCAAAGACATTCATGGTCCTCTCTATGGAGAACTAAACTTTGAACACCATGATCACCCAACTCAACCAAACCCCTAATTCCAATCCTTTGAGTCCTTCTTTACCTCTTATGAGGAAATTGAAAGGATGGTAGAAAATCACCTTCATCAAGCAATGGAAATTCAAACCACCTTGCTTGACTCCATTCCAAACCCATCCTCCACTCAAGAAACCAACAACATCCCACCACCACCACCATCATCAAATGACCCATTACCACCTAATCCTTACCATGGTTGTTCACAATGTGAGCATATGGTCAAAATGGGTGAAAGCCTCAAAATGTTGCTTCACCAAGTCCATGATGAAACCCGCTTTGCTCTAAAACACATTCTTGAGCGTTTGGATGCTCTCTCTCACCCAAACCAATCCTAGGACATGCTTGGAGGCCTTTGCCCCATTTAAGAAAATGTAGGAAGACTTCCATTTATAGAAGTAGGACTTTTATTTTCTTAGTTATTTTTTTTTTCCTTTTATATTTTTTAAGTAGGATAGAATTTTTCATTTCTTGTCTTTGACTTTTGGAAAAGTCAAATTTTACTTGGAATGACATCTTTTCTACTATCTTGTTTGCATTTTTGGTTGATCATATATGAGTTGTGATTGTGCTTGATTATATTCTCATATTATGCTATGGCTAGATGATTTATCGTGTGTCATTACCGCCAACTAACTCTTTTGTTGTAGGTTCAAAATCCATGTTTCCTAACTTGGCACTCCTTTTAGGGGGAGTATTGTCCAAGGGGGAGCACTTGCATCACTTCGCTTTGCAACTCTTCTTTTTTTTCGACAAAAAGGGGGAGAAAATATATCTAAACTTATAAACTTAAAATGATTATCATCAATTAAGTAAAACAAGTTTAAATATAAAACTTTTAAAGACTTAACACTAAAATTAGTGATTTACTTAAAAACAAAGTTTATGTTTTGTCATCAACAAAAAGGGGGAGATTGTTAATACAAATATCGCCTAAAATCGTTACTTATATTTTACGATCTTTGCTAAGTTTTGTTAATGATAAAGTGTAAACTTTAGTTTTTAGTAAAACATGATTATAGTTTAAGTCTTGCATAACTAGACTTTATTTGATACATTCACATTTCATATTAGACATAAAACTTTCATATTTCTTAATAAATAAAGTGTTACATCACATCATGTGCATTTATGAAAAGGTTGTATGTTTGACTTTCCATAAGACCTCTTACACATTTTGGAAGGATTCCAAGTTTATTCAATGTATGTTTGACTAGAAATAACTTGATGTGACATTGCTAGATATGGAAAGATTTCTTGTAAGCTTTGACTGTCAGACCTGGCGGAACCCTGGGGATATACGGGCGGAACCCATTCTTTGGTTCCGCCGTATCCGCCAGGCTGCTGGTTTGTTTGGGTATAAATACTAAACCACTTGCAAGAAATCACTTATCACTTCTCATTACATTTTACACATACATCAATCATCTAACTCATTAACATTTCATTTTGTGTGAAGCTCTTTTATAGAAAAGAAGTTCACAAGTTCATATCTAAGTTACAAGTATTCAACACAACGTTGCAAGACTTGTTAGCTTAGTATTGTATAGACTTTGTGTAGTTTATACTTCATTTGATTGTGTATATTCAGTTGTGATCGGTTAGTATTTTAGGCCTTAAAATACATAGTGTGACGGGAGTGGTTGTACCCTTGTAAAAGAACTCGACATCTAGCTTTGTGTCGGTAATCTTGTGTAAGCGACGTGTAAGGTTTTCTCCGCCGGTGAAAGGAACTTGTTGACTAGTGAAAGAAACTCTCGAGTTGGATACTCGGGGCGTGGAGTAGGGCAAGGAAAAAGAGTCCTTGTAGCCGAACCACGATAAACACTTGTGTTGTGGTTTGTTTGTTTCTTTCTTTATCCTTACATATTACATATTGTCTTTAGTTTAGATCTTTGATTACACGGAAAGTTTCAAAAGATAATTAAGCAAAAACCGGTAAACTATTCAACCCCCCTTCTAGTTTTCCACAGTTTCATTGTAAAGTATGAACATAAAGTCTTTTAATTGTTACAAGACTTATAATAAAGTAAGACGTTATCTTGTTATGTTTTTTAATTAAGACATATACATGAAGTCATTAAATTATTGAATGACTTATAACGTATAGTGGGATTATAACAGTTTATGTTTTCTTTTAGAGACATAGACATGAAGTGACTTTGTCAAAAGTACTTGTGTTATAAAGCATGTAATTGGTTTGAAAATACTATTATACCATTAAAAGGACTTAGTTGGTAAATAGACAAGTCAAAAGAAATATGGTTATCTTAAATATTGTTAGATTGTCTTATATAATATTAATCCTAATGAAATACAAAATGTTTTTGGTATGTTCAGTTAGGAAAATCAAAATCTTGTTATAATTGTTTGATTAAAGATAACTATGACTTCTTTTTTTTTCCAAAAGTTATCAAGGTTAGAAAATTGAGTGTGGATTAAATATACTCAATAAGACTCCAACCTAAAAGATTAATAAGACATCATCATATTATGGAATGTGATGAATCACATTAAGTCTTAAATTGAAGTTCTGAATTTTTTCAACTGCTTATGAAGAGGTTATTAACAAAGTAAAGTCAGAAACTATCAATATGTATTTGTAATATCCCAAGAGAGAACATTATATTGTTGCTTTATTTGCTAAGTATTTATAGATAGCCTTTAAATTACTAAAAGCAAGTGGGAGTTTTGATCTTTAAAGAATAAAATTACAAGATACATAATCTTTTAAAATAAACTAGTGAATATCATAATGAGAATAGACATGAAAATGTTAAACTTCGAGATGATGGAATTCTCATTCATAGATCCGCAAGGATATCTCAGATATTTGATTAATATGTTGAGAATTATTTTATGATACATTACCAAATATGGAATTGGGTAAAGTACACATGCTATGAATGATTAAGATGATGTCCATAAAGATAATCAATTTTGAAACTTGGTTTATCTTAATAGTTAGACTAGAAAATGAAGATGAGTTTCTCCAAAGATAAGGTAACCCTTGTGGTTTAAATCATTGTATAAAAATCATATGGACAATATTGTACACGTATTTAATGTATGTTTTATGACAAGATTATTAATCACATTTAAACAATTAACTGTAATTGAATATTCTATCCTAAACGCATTAAATATATAAAGATTATGATTGTCATATTTTCATTAATATGAAAATGACAATGGAATATCAAAACTCTTTCTTGAGAGATTACTTGAGCGGGGTCGATAAGTAATCAAAAGGAGTTATGAATTCAAATAAATCTTTGGAAGTGTACAAAGTGTAATAATCCATAAATGGATAAATGCATGCATCTAGGAGATTATTCTTATGTTTAATTATTAAATCTATGTATTGATTTATAATTGAAATAAGATAATTTTTAAATATTCTTAAAAGCTAGTGGGAGTATTATGTTTAATTTCCTAAATCATATATGTTGTAAAACATATAAGAAGAAACATTTCATATAAGTAAAATGTTAAGTCTTAGTTTGGAATGAAACTTTACTTGAAGATTTAGAAAATATGACATACAACCTTGGAATGAAAGTTTATTAACATAAACATATGCGGTAAATGAATCTGATAGAACATGATATATCATTTAGAATATCTAAACGAATATGTAGAACATGAATAAATTCTAAGTATGACTCGAGGATTTTTCATGTACATCATGTTATTGTTGTATCATGCTTATATATAAGATGATTTGACAACATTGATATCTAATTGAAAGTTATTAGATAACTTGTGTAATGAATATTCTAAAGGAATATGTTTGGATATAGAATCACATCCTCAGCCTGGAATAGCTTCCAGATTCTATAGATGAACAATTTTTCAAATTGTTGCGAAAATTATCATAGCTGACAAACTTGAATGTTTCGAAGGCATCAAACATTACACAATTGATATTAATGTTTACGGGAATTTTAAAGAGCATATTGTTGTTTGCATACAATGATGCTAAATAAAATTGAGATGACACTCAATACTAGTCATGGTAAGGATTTCATCCTTATCTATGTGTACTAGTTGTGCTTACTAATCATAGTTGCATTATACATTGAAGAATAAGAATACTTTAAACTTTAAAATGTTTTAGAAGTTTGATTGTCATAAAGTGGTGGTTAAGGATGTCACACATTTTATGAAATATTATGTGGCATTATCAAAATAGTTGAGTATGCACATACAAGAACTTCACTAGTTGAATTCTTAAACAAGTATTCTCAAAATTTTGATAGATCAAAGTTGGATGATTTATGTTTTGTCAACAAGTATGAATGTCATTACTTGAGATATAATTCATTAACTAGAGTAATCATGCATTGATCTATTTAGTATTTGGATAATGGATGTTAAACAATTATTATTTATAATGAATTAAAGTACTTAGTACGTTAGTTTTCATTAATAATAAATTGTATCCTATATTCGCATGTTTAAATCCATAAATAAAAGTTATTTTAAATTGTCTGTTGTCAATTAATAATATGGGAATATTATTAAATTAAGACAAATCTGAGTTTGGTATAACATACTTAAAAGTATATTGATGTGTAGACATGTCATTTCAGATGATATTCAATGATACCGAATATAGGACGTATCCCATCTATATGATGTTACTTTATGGATCTTGTCATTAAGTAAATCCTAAGAAGTTATCCTCAGACTTGAGATACAAGATAATTGTCATGAATGTAGTGCATTTTTGTGAAACAACTTAACGCTATACGTAACTGGTAGTCATAAGGGTTGTTTTCAGAAGTGTTACAAAGTCCGTGGGTTTTGCTTGTAGTCAATACAGAATTTGTTCCTTCAAATTATTTTTTGGAGTTTAATACTGCTGGGCCCCTCGTAGGGTTGTCAAGATGTTTGCGTGCGCACGCCCAAGATCTTCCCTGAATATGTTCAGATGATTTGGTAATCTTGTCAATCACATACAACGAGAAACAGAATTGTTAATTAAGGAATGACTTTGATCTGTATCCTTATTAACGTGGTATTAGAAACAAAAGGATGATAATAATGAGAAATCATTAAAAGGTTTTCCAGGAGCCTTACTCGATTCGTACTAAGAGGCATCGGCGTGTTGCAAGACGCTAACCGAATGTGATCACTTTATCATGACATGTCTAAGTGGGAGCTGTTAGTTTTACAGACATGAAATGATAAACGTGTGTTAGATCGAACTCGAGATCACGGGATTGCACACTTTACGTATGAAAGTTAAAGATTAATAATTAATTATAAATGTTATATTAATTATTAATTAAACACAAACACTTAACGATCGTTAACATTTAACAGAAAAGGCTAACGACCGTTAGACGAATAAAAGGAAAGAAATATAGATGAATTATTGGAATGTCAAGCCAGAATCCCTTTTAGGGATGCCAAACTGATCGGACACAAAGGGAGGGCACCTCCTTTGTGCCTTGAGCTCCAAGTAATCTCATCTATATATACAAAACCAAGGTTATTTGTTCCATACTCTTGCACACATAACCTAAAGTGTTTTTCTCTTTTTTTCTCTTGCAAAAATCGAACACCTCTTAATCCCTTAGTGTTTCGAATTTTTTGAAGCTAAAAAGTGTTTTGTTTTATTATTACTTGCATAACTTTAACTTGTTTTATTACGTGTGTACAAGAACGTGAATCAAACACACTATTGTTTGATTCTTGAATTGAATTACAAAAAGGTAAGGGGTAATTCTTATAATCCACATAAACCCTAATTAGGGTTCTTGATTTGAAGAGTTGCACTAATTGATTCTTGTTCAGGCTAGAATCAAAGGTACGTTTACTTTTATGTTTGGATAATTAATTATGCATTATATGATCCTATATGCTTCCGCTATACTTACTTGATGCTTTTATTTATATATGTATGACATGAATACAAAATTCCAACAGTTCTAATGTCTTTGGCATGATCTATAGCAGTAGAGGTCTTAAAGTTACATGTGTTATATAAGGTGTGTTTGATGATTATCATGACTGCCTCATTTGTACATAGTAACAGAGATAAGATGGTAATGTAAACTACCGCAGTTGCTTCAGTCACATCCAGATCGAGTCCATTATCAAGACAAGACATAAGGTGGCTAGTTTAACGAATAGAAAGACTGAATATTTTGAAGATGTAAGACCTATATTTTAATTCATCAATTTTGCAGCCCTATCTTTAAGCAGTATCAAGATCGACTGTTGCACTATCAAAACTATACTAATTTCACAAGACCAAGACTTTTCATCATAGACTAACACTGAAGAAATATATTAAAGAGCATCAGCAACTAAACGAACGGGCATTTTAGAAATTAGTTCCAAAAAGACATGACCTATTATAATGAGCATAAACACATCACCTGAGATAAACATTTGTAGATTAATTCCAGAAGTTATCCTACTATTAGTAGCAACAATATTCTTTATTCCCGTCGTAACAAAATAGTTGAACGAATAGAGATGTTCCTTCACCAAAGCTCGCACCTGTTATGCCAACATAAGCAAATTTTAATCCTTCAGACCGCCCTCTTTCAAAAACTATGGTTTATTTATTAACAAAAAGTTAATTATTTAAGAGTACAACCTACATTAGTTTTATCTAAAAACAATAAGTCAACAATTTGTTTGACGTCAAAAGTCAAACATCAGCAATTGACACACATGTAACATTCTTTACTCTTGGCAAATCATGACACTCACATTGTTCCTTAAAAAAATAGACACAACTTAACTAAAAGTTTAGCGGCAGCTCATAAAAGTAATGCTCATAATAACGATACTCACTACTTTTTAAATAGCATCAAGTAAATGAGATACTACAATAACTAAAACATTTTCACAATTAAGCTACAATCAACAACACATACTGTTTGATCGAGAAACTATCAATTGTAACATATAAAATTTAATAATGCTATTTATACGGAATCGAGCTTACGACATCAGCAACATGGGTATGAACTTGGTCCAATACAGCAAAATGGGTATGAACTCGGTCCAATACATCAAAATGGGTTGTAAAATATGGACCATTCTTTCAAAATAGGCAAGAACCCGTCAACACAAAAGCTTAGATGATTCATCTAAACCAATACACTATATTATGGATCCTAAAGTTTTTGCATTAGAAGTCTATAGCATAAATTAATATGTTGTCAATAGCAACTAAGTTCATATAACAATTGCCAAGATAGAAAGATGAGATAAGTAGTAATAGATGAATATGAAGCAAGCTTCAAAGTAATCCATTAAATTAAATTAAATATATTTTTGTGGAATGGCTATCAACATACATCTCCGAACCTTAAGTCACAATATTGCACTACACATAAATATGTTTAACTATTTACACTACACATAAATATGTATAAAGTAATATCTTATTGTTTGTGAATAAGTAAGAGGCCACTACTGCCACCTCTTTATACCTCTCTTCATATTTGTTAGCAAGCATCTCATCCTAGAGTATCACAGAAATATTTCATCAAACACGTTGCCTTCTTTAATTCATTTACAAACATTTGATCTTTAAATTCCTGCACAAACATGTATCACAAAAAAATGATGCCAATCTTTAGATCTACTATATCTAACAACACTGATATTCATAATGAATGGAAAATTCAGAAATAACAAATTAACACATCAAACTAAAGAAAAGAAGATAACTTGATACTTACAAATGTTTAGATGCGGTGATTGCATTTAACCTGCATAATCAAAAAAGAAAATTATCATTTTTATTGAATTGAAATTAATCAAAGCCAAATATATTGTTAATTGCATCGAAACCCTAAACAAAAAGAACACATCAATTAGTTTTACAACCGGATTTAAATACAAACCCTAAAAACATCAATCGGAAGACATATATAAGAAGCCCTAATTTTTTAAAACCCTATAAGCATAGAAACTGTTGTGAGTGGTGTTATTCAATTTAGGTAGTGTTGCGGTTTTATGTGATTGAATCCATTGAAATCAATATCTTTACCAAAGATCAAAGGGATGAACAACTGGAAAATAACATATATGGGTTTGTTTTTGGTTGTTACTTTGAATCGTATACAGGAAGTTTCAATTAAGGAGTTATGGTTTTTTGAATCGTATCGAGAAATTTTCATATTCGGACTTTGAATTATTTTTGGATAGACATTAATTATGCCATTAAACCAAATATGAAACCGTAATGTTGACTTATTTTCTTGAAACCAAATTTGACTTTGTTAAATGTTTTTTTAGAAAAAATAGTGCTTAATGGTGTTGTACCATTTTCTCTAATTTAGGAAATCCACATCACTGCATTAAACCAATTTTTAATGCACGCGCTTAGAAGGGGTTGTACAAAACCTTATTTTATTAGATAAAATAGATTTTATCGTTTTCATTGTTCCCTCCCGCTGGCCAGGGAGATCTTTGATTTTTCCATTTAAGTTCTTGTTTTTGTTTTTCTACAAATAACAAGATTACGGATTTCTCGTAAAGGTGTTTATTTATTTCGCCAGACACACACTAAATGGAAATTACCCTTTAAACTAAAGTATGGTTGTCGACCTTAATTGTCCGTTTGAAGCACCTCAATCTTAACAACTAATTTGACATGTGATAATCGGAATATGATAATCGGCTATTTGAATTAACCCCCTTAACCGTTGACACATCACACACGACTTCGATACAAAGACACTCGTTTTATTATTTGAACAATTAAAAATCACAAGTAAGCCTTTGAAGAATTACTCATTTGCATGAAGACGTTGAGGAAGGTTGATATATATTAGAGTTGATAATAGGTATATATGTGTGTTCATGTTGCATGTCATCATGCGTTATGCATAAGAGCACACGGTGCAGTGCTCCGTTAGAGGGTCATTGGTTAAAATGAGCACGTATGGGGTATAGCCAGATCATTAACAGTCGTTATTGGTATGTTTATTTAATTCCAACATTATCTAATGACTAGAAACAAACGGACCAAAAAAAACTTGTTTTTCCAATAAATACTCACTTTTATCATACAAACAACCTACAACACTCTATTTTCTCCCTATTTCATATACTTTCTTATTTAATACCATACAAACAACCCCTAACACTCATCTTTCTCCACATTTGATAAAATTGCAACACGAGTTATTCCAACGAAGATCGAGCCAAAAGATTATTACTTTTATATGATTATCATAGACAATCTAGCCTTTGATGACGATGAAGCACTAGATCAAACACTCGGACATCCATACCACGAGACTAAGAAGGCGCTGAAAGACATCTAGTGTATTTTGGCAACAATCCAAAGTACTCCAAAATGAATTTTAGGGGACGCTTCCGAATGAGTTCAAAAATATGTTAAAGAATAGCTGAAGGTATAACTTACTATAACGTTGAACCTATTCCTGAGTACTTTTTATTTTTTAGGTCACGGAAAAATGCCGCTACCAGAATGAGTATTAGTCCTATAATGAAATGCATGTCCGCTATACGTCAATTGGCATACAGGACAACGCACGATGATTTTGATGAATATTTACAAATTAGAGAACGTTGTAATCGTGATAGTTTGGACAATTTAACCAAATGTATATGGGATTTATACTCAGAGGGGTATTTTAAGAAAACCCTCACCCAATGATATTTTGAGTATAATATGAAAAATACAAAAATTATCATGGGTTCACGAGTATGCTTAGTAGTATAGATTGTACACATTGAGAACGAAGAAATTGTCCTAATGCTTATAAAGGGCTATTCAAAATGGGGGATTACAAATATCCGAGAATAATGCTTGAAGCAAATGTATCGCAAGATTTGAGGATTTGGCATCCATTTTTGGTATAGTGGGTGCAAACAACGACCTAAATGTTCTATATCATTGCAATTTGTTTGATGACTTCATTGACGATGTCCCGAAGTTCCGTTTACGGTGAATTGTAAAAGATACACCAAATGAAATTACCTAACTAACGGTTTTTTATCTCACTTGGGTTACTTTTGTCAAATCATATACGATCGCACGAAACCAAGCTGATTTAAATTTTAAGAGGACTTAAGAAAGTGCAAAAAAAGATGTAGAACGAGTTTTTGTTGTCTCTCATTGTCATTGGGAGATTACAGCACACCCTGCACGTGCTTACTAGGTGAGCAAAATATGCAGGATTATGTATTGTTGATTAAATCCCAGCTTATCTAACTGATGCTTTTTTAATGACAACATGTAATGTGACACGATGAAAATAAATGTTACATGGCATTCATGGGTACATTAAAAGTGTACGTATTTTGTAAAACAATTTTAATTACCTTCTTAAATAGTGCATACTAGACTGGGGGGACATGATGACGTATAGTCTATATTCGGGTCACGAACCCGACCATTAAACGTCACTAGTACTTAAGCCCACCATGCGTGGACTATTATGGTGACGGTTTGGGCTCACGAAGGCCCAAACCCAAAGTTATTTATGATTTTGATATAGGATATCTCTTATTTATGGGATATATATCAAATAACCGATTTAGGCAGACACGCCGAGGAGTAAGGAACACGAAACCTACGAGGATTCGTGTGTATATATATAGGGCATCACGGCTCTCATTAAATGTACGATATTACAACCCTAACTCTTCTACAAACCCTAAAACCGATTACTTACTCTCACGCCGGAGGATAATCGTGGGAAACAATCCCACGATAAGCCTAACGGTTCTTTTTTTCTTAGTATGCAGGTCTCAAGTATTACAACGAATGGGAGCTACTCAGCATAGGAACGCCAACTTTTGTATCAAACAAAGTGCGGCCATCCGTGCGGACCATAACACCTAAGAATTCTGCTAACTATCTAAATACAAATCTGAAATCATAACCAGCGAGACTCCGCAGCGAAGGACACCCCATGGCAACTGACTACATGGGAAAAGGAGCAAAGTCGAGCAGCACCAAACAGGCCACTGAACAAACCAATTGCGCCTAGGAATCAAAGATCAGATTCAAGATTCTGGACAACCAGTACGCGCTAGGACCCCCACGGAGAACTATTCACGCACTACGACAAGTACTGCGGTAAATTACAGCGCCCCCTAAACCATGCCAGAAGGAAACCCTACCGAGCCGCCAGATGCGCCTATTCGGAACCAGGGAACCCTGACGTGCGAGAACAGACCTCGCGCCACCATGGACGGCGCCAGAAGTTAGTGCCAGCATTTCGGTGTCCCAAAACTTACGAAGACCCTGAGCACTCTCATGCGGGAAAGCGAAAAAGAGGTCAAACAGAGCAAAAACTCCCGAACTCAACTTTCGACCCAGGATGATGAAGCATCCCACGCGCACCGGAAAGAAGAAACGCGCCGGAGAGAGTAACCGCCCGACACCCGGTATTCACCAGGATCGGAAGCAAGATGGTGGATGATGAATGAAACTGGACTTATAGTATGTTGGAGGAGCACGAAAACGATGGTGCGTTACCAATGTCCACGCTAAGGCTTGCGTAGGCGCAGAATCCCATGATAGACTTGGGCTAAGGTACTCCCCAACATGAGTGAAAAGCCCTTCGAGCTCAAATTCTGATGACAGTCGGCACAAGCGCCGCAGAAGATCAAACTCGGATCTCCGACGCATAGTAAGGCGCAAGGGACCGAAAAAAGTATAAGTCCATTCCCAAAGTAACTCCATCGGAACAGCGGAGGATGAGAAACTTGGACACTTGGAAATCAAGGGGAAAATACCGCGACAGGAAGATGAAGACATTGTCTCGTCCCTGGCGCCGCCAAAAGGTGGATGCGTTTAAACAAAAACGCACTCATAATTTCTCGGAAAACAAGAGGAGGCATTATCTGGCCCAACTAATGTTTAAAACTTATGATGGGACAGCGGTGATTCCTGGATGACCACACTAAAAATTTTTTCGGAGTTCAGCAGCTACAATCGAAAAATTGGCCAACCAACCTGTGTGGTGTCTCATATGTTTAACTCTACATTTAGTGGAAGCGCGAAACTGGTTCAGTAAGCTTCCACATAGAACGCCCACTGATGGTTTTTGAAGAGTTGCGAAGCGCATTTCGTTTGAACTTTACTCAGAGAAAGAAGTGCGCCCAAGAACTGTGTTGAAACTTCGCTAGGGTATAAAAACCAGCGTCCAAGGGGAATCCACAAGCGCTTATATGAGCGCTACAAAGGACGGAGATGCATTACATGTCAAGCACTGTTCCTTGAGATACTAAAAATCTCAGGGTTTATGAATGGAAATTAACAACCCAGAACTGATCCAAGAGGGAGTTGAACCGGATTAAGGTTCCCCAAACCTTTGATCTGAACTCATGAAGCGCCCACGAGGTCCTTCATCCAAGGAGGGGAAGCTGCCGCCGCAGGATAGCAGAAAAGGTCTTACTCAATCTATAGCGTCACAGGGAACGTCCCAAGAGGACCAATCCAATGACCAGAGCAGCAACCGCTAATAAAGAACTTATCGCAGTGAAGGAGGCGGGGACCCGGGGGAACGGACAAGTACACCCCCATTAACTTAAAACCTCGGAGAGAGATATTCGCAACAGAGGGCGCCAAACTTCCATAAGCCCCCACAATGCGCACCCCAGAAGCGCAACGCAACAGGAAATGGGTGCTGCGAATATCACAGAACAGAAGGCCCAACACAACCAATGACGGCTCCAAATTGCGCGAACTAATGATAAGTTGGTAAAGGGAAGGCAGGATGGACCACTTAGATTAAGAACATTCAAGGATTGGGAAAGACAGACAAAAGATGTACCAAGAAGAAGACCACCTAAAGATAAGGGCTGACAACTATTCTACATGATACAATCATGGGCAGCGCGAAAGGTTAGCGCAAAAAAGTCAGCCAAAGATTTCTTCGAAGTAAATTTCTTTCCCCACTTTGACTAGTGCGGGACAACGCAATAGCGGGAAACCACTCAACCACTCAAAGGATAAAGCGGCGGGGGGTTCACGATATCCCACCCGCCCCCCCATGTACCCGTTGATGGGAGGGGCGTCCCGCCAGATATAATGTTTATTTGGAACCATTGTTTTCCAAGAGGGTTGCGGACCTGAAATACCAAAAGTCAGTTAAAAGTCCGGTTAAGTTAAAAAGAAGCTAAAGTAAGCAAGCTTAACAGGTTTTTGAAACCCAAATTGGATGAACTATGGCCTCTTAAAATCTCAACAGTGAACTGACTAGGGGGATTTGAAGAGGTGAATTTTGACTTTTAAGCTTAAATAACCTATCAAATCTAATGCTTGTTCTAAAACTATATACCACTGAGTAAGTTGTCTAAACAAGTTATTACCCACTGAAACACTCAAAAACCTCAGTAAAACACTTAAATCCAAAACACACCCTTAAAAACAGATTTTTTATGAAGATTCTGAAGCAAATCCCATGTTTTAACCCATTAGATCAACAAATATAACATGTGTTATGATATATTGGAACCAACGTTGAGTTCACAAGAACATCAATCTTAACAATCAAATGGACCAGAATCACCATTATGCAAATAAGGGCGGGATATTGAAAACTTAGCAAAACAGAGTTCCAAAGATCCCAAAACAGCGTAATTTTAAGCAATAATATCACCAAAATACACAAAAATGGCACAAAGGACACTGAGAAAATCAACAAATAAGCAA
>LBNU01017129.1:78421-97261 GCA_014162995.1 Artemisia annua | reverse complement strand
TACGAGTCGATTGGTCCAAGCATTGCATTATTACTCGTAAATTATACATAGCCTGATCACCTATGTCTAATTTAGGAAGAATCATGCAATGAAGGGAACAATAGTCTCTGAAGTATGTGTAAGTTATGCTTGAGATATAGGATTTTTAAGGAACGCGAAAATCAGATTCGCACCTAGTATTCGCATCTTTTTCTTAGACACCCTTGGCAACTATCTTAAACTGAATTCCGGGACGGAATTCACTGTAACGGGTATGTACTGTAGCCTCTCGTAATTTTCCCGTACGATTAGTAAATATTAAAAATGAATAATTGAGTAGTACGTTATTTAATTACCGTTTTTACGGGTAACATTTTTTTTTTATTATGTATGACATATTATGTGAATCACTACGATATTTGTGATTGACCATTTGCCTAGGAACGATGCTTACACACGAACCTTGATAGTCTAATATCGCGAATATAATTTAAAACGTATTATTTTTATAAATATACATTTCGTTTAATAACCGTGCACTATTTATATAATTCCGGAGCCTACGAAAATTCTCGAGATTGGTCACTAATATTATTGGACCGAGACCCGACTCACGAAGTTTGCCATGTGGGCCCCCGTGACCCATTGGGCCACGTATAACCAAAACTGCACCCAACAGACCCTTTTATTTCTTTCTTTTCTTTGTTTTGGGCCTGATCCACGAAGCCCACCAAACGAGCCCACCCAACTGAGCTTATTTTCTTTTCTTTCTTTTGATTTCCAGACGCGACCAAGCACAAAGACACCCTCGTTTCTCTTATTTTTGACATACAACCTATGTATATCTTTACATCACTCGAATCACCACCTAGCATAGAATCAGGAACGATAATTTTGGTGATCTTATTCATTTGTTTACTGCCTCAGAACCAAGCAAAGTAAATCACAAAACTCATTCTAGCCAAAATTATAAAAACGTGTCACAAACCTTCAACCCACCTCCCATGCTCCCCAATGCCTACGAAACAGATTATAAACATCTTGTAAGTTGTCAGAGATGTCAGGAATGTCAGAGATAGCTCTTACACCTTCCTTGTGTTCACACGACTTGGTTAAATTCGATTGGGCATTAGGGGAGGCAACATGCAAACATTCGATCTATTACACAATCTCATGTAATGTTTACCCTTCAAACCTGCCTATATAGGACCCCTTGTGAGCTCAGTTGTAAACATACACGAAAATACATCAATATTACAAACTTTATTCAAATTATACGAGTTGTATTGGGACAAACGAATTGCCACTAGTTCGAAGGGTTCGAATCAAGTCCAAGGTCCAAGTCTTGCTCATCCTAGATCCTTGGTGTGTCGTGAATTGAACCACAATCTTCCTTTGCCTCAGTACGATTCCTACATAAGTTTTAGGCCACCCTTTTGAGGTGAGGTAAGAAGAACTTGGAACCCTTTTACTATTTTTCATTTTATTACTAGAGTTTTAAACGTTTTCCTTGTCCTTTTATTTCGTGATACTCGAACATAATATATACTTTTTATTCGACTTCCTAAATGTTTACTAGGCTAACAAACAAGTGCCATAAAGTTTTGGAACTAATAATAACGTTTACACCGTGCGCATACTAGACTGGGGGGACATGATGACGTACAGTCTATATTCGGGTCACGAACCCGACCATTAAACGTCACTAGTACTTAAGTCCACCATGTGTGGACTATTATGGTGACTGTTTGGGCTCACGAAGGCCCAAACCCAAAGTTATTTATGGTTTTGATATAGGATATCTCTTATTTATGGGATATATATCAAATAACCGATTTAGGCGGACACGCCGAGGAGTAAGGAAAACGAAACCTACGAGGATACGTGTGTATATATATAGGGCATCACGGCTCTCATTAAAGGTACGATATCACAACCCTAACTCTTCTACAAACCCTAAAACCGATTATTTACTCTCACGCCGGAGGATAATCGTGGGAAACAATCCCACGATAAGCCTAACGGTGTCTTTTTGTTTTCTTAATACGCAGGTCTCAAGTATTACAACCAAATTGGTACTCAAGACAAGGAACGCCCAACTTTTGTATCAACACTTATATATAAGGTTTTTGTAAAATTTAGTTGAAAATGTAAGTCTGAACCAAAATAGCAGAGATACATAGAGATGTAGTCTAGACGCAAATGGTGAGTTTTTAGTTAAATCACTCTCAAAGTGGGTTTAGGACAGGAGTTTAAGTGGAATCTCAAGTTCATATCATCTATCATATAGAGGCTGTTAAAGAGGAGAATATCAGTGAGGGTTGAAGTAGATAAAAGATATATCGACCTTGACTTTATGCTTTGCCCATGTTGTGACAGTAGTGTAGAGTCGGTTGATCATCGTATGGTCTTATGTGAAAATGCTCAAAAAGTCCGAGAATTGATATTTGCTTGGTGGGGTGTAGGTCTAGTTTATAGGTTTACAACATGTGAGATTCCAAAGCACAAGAGTGGATCCGTGGTGAATAGTGATACGAAAGATTTATGGTAAGCAGTGCTATGGGTTATCGAATATTATATTTGGAAAAGCAGGAATGCACATGTTTTTAAAATATGTGTGGCTCGGCTTTGAGAGTTTTTCACGAAGTCCAGTTAAGGTCGTTCGAGTGGATATGTAGTAGGTCCAAGAAGCAAAATTTCATATGGGAAAATGGATATAAAGGCCAAACAGTTGTGGTTATGGTGGATGATCACTAATTTAATACTAAGTATGGAGTTGTTGTGGTTTACTTGTTCCAGTTTTGAGTGTGGGTACAGTGGTTTTAGTTCCTGCTTTTAGTTTCTATGTGGCTGTTTATTTTTCGGATTCATGGGTGACCTCATTGTATATTTCAAGTTTATTTTGAATTAAGGTCTTGTGTTATATTGTTAACAGTGTGGCTCAGTTGAGCATTGAGGTTGTGTTGGGGCTGTTTGGATTAGTTCTGATATGGGTTTGGTTTTGTTGGTTTGGGGTGTTTAGGTTTGGTTACGGTTTGAGGTGTTTGATGGGTTGTTTGTTTTGTGTACTTTTTATTTGTTTTTGATTTTATATATATTTAAAAGTTTTTTTGGCTTCAGAGAGAAAGAGGGAGAGAGAGAGGGGGGATAGAGAGGGAGGGAGAGAGAGAGAGAGAGAGAGAGAGGGAGAAGGAGAGGGAGAGAGGGGGAGGGAGAGAAGGAGAGGGGAGTTTATACGGACCCTCCCATACGGGGGTTTCGTGGGACCCTATGCATTGCGAGTTTGTACGGTGTGGATCGCGATTTGTATATTTTGACCAAAACACCTATTGTCACATTATAGGGGGGTCTTAATAATATAAACCAAAAAAAAAGTATAATGAATATGAAGTAAATGTAGATTAGTAATATCATATTTTTTTTGTGAAGTTTAAGTAAATGTGTTCTCTTTATATACAATAGAGATTATAGCTGTGGACAAATTTATAAGTAGTCATTTATTTTATCCTATAATAGCTTATTTTGAGTAATAAGCTTTGATAATTGTTATTTTATGTTTAACTTTAGGAAAGAAAAACAGAAAAAAAAAAAACAAAAAACAAAAACGGGAAAAAGAAAACATGCAGGCCTATGTAAGATTCGGATTCCCGCAACAATGACTAAACAAATGTATAGAAGGAGCCAAATTAGCCCTTTTAGTTTGTACTGTCTTTTGGTTAAATGGTGTGCTTTCGTTTTCAATTGTAAATAAAGGCTTAACAAAACAACGATTTGCATTTTAATACTGATTCTCTTAAGCTATTGTACTTTAGTTTATGTCTTGATAGAACTTAAGAATACAAGAAAGACGGTTGTTGCTTATAATAACAAACAAATTTATTGTAAAATATGTCAAGTTAGATGATCATTTGACTCATAATTTGTCGACAATCGTTAAATAGAGAGATTTTTGTTTAGTTACTACTGTGGACTTTTATTAAATTAACTTTATTGCAGGCTTTTGTATTTGGAATTGTCTACTTATAAATTGACGTGAACTTAACTCAAACGGTTTGACCAATTTTTGAATTGATGATTACAGCAACTAAAATTACAACGTAAACCTAAGTAGAATGAAACAAAATTCTAGTTAATAGTATATCATTGTTCCTATTATCAAGTAGTCTTTAAAAATAGATGTGATATTCAAATCCAATCCGTGACTCAATAAGTTTCTTCAGTTCTACCTTCCGACAGTCCAAAATCGAAACAAAACCAAAATCTAAAAATGTTAACAACGAGTATTGGCCTTTTTTATACTCAGGGGCTGTTTGATAAATCAGAATCATTTAGCGCTGAATGACTCTAATCACTGAATGATTTTAAAGCTCTGAATGACTTTGATTCTGAATGAGAATACACTGTTTGAAGAATTTTAATATTGATAGACTGAATGACAAAAATGATTGTTTAAACCTTTTTTTATTACCTAATTCAATTCTTATCAAATATTAATTACTAAATTACATCAATTATAGATATCATAGTTTTGAAAAAAATTATTATGATTATTATATTTTGTATTGTTCGAAGTTTAATTTTGTTTCATGTTACAATCATGTAAAAGGTGTGCTTAACTTATTAATCAATTTATTAAAAAGGGTATCCTATTAAAAGTTAAAAATTAATATATATAGCTTGGAATCAAAGAGGAGGTAACGACAAAAAAATGTGATAGGAGGACAATATATAAGAAGGTTTTGCTCTAATAGGTTACTTTAAAAAATATATATATAAGTCATATTTATTGTGAAAAAAGGCACTGTACATGGCATTATTATTATCACTGAATCATGAAGGGGGGATTTGGTGCTGCTTCATTCAAAGGCACGTGGAGTGATCCAGAGACAAGTAATAACATGTCAAACAACATTTTATCTCTGACCGAATCATTGATTTCTCTGAATGGTTCCATTAAGGGGCTATCAAACACCCCCTTCGTAGTTTATAGTAATGGTTCGGAAATGGTCTTGAAATCATATATACTGTCACTCAATTATGGCTAAGCGACATCGTTCCGTTACAAAAAGGACAGCTCTCGAGCCTAAGACTACCCGGAGTAGGAGTAATTCACTTCGCAGTGAACCAAAATTTTCTCATTTCATGAGCCGAAGTGAGAACCAAAATTTTCTCGTTTCATGAGCCAAGGCAGAAACGAGCCTAAGACTACCCGGAGTAGGAGTAACTCACTCACCAAAGTGCTATGGTGACGCGCCACCAACCAAAACGGAAGCATTGGTCACGGTGATTTTGTTGTGTGAATGGTGACCGGCTCACCATAGTGATAAAGCAAAAATTGTGAGCCCCATTGTAAAAGTAAATATTTTTTATTTGTTTTGTGAGTGTGTGTGAGATATTTAGTGGGTATGTTTGTATAAAGCGGGTATTTTAATGAAAAGTGAGGGGAAAGTGACCAAAACGGGTGAAAGGTGAAAGAGAGTGAGGGAAAGTGAGATGAGAGAAAAAGATGCGATGGCGCTGATGTGGCGGTCCATTTAGCCTAAGTTTTCTCCGTTATGGCAGTTTTGGACGATTTTGCACACCTCTATTTGCCAACCCTTAGTTCATGCCCAATTACCTAAAATGTATTTAAACAAAGTGGATTAACAGTTCCAACTGTTTAGTGAACGCCTCTAGAATTGGAAGTGTACTATTTTAGTATTGTTTAGTTAGGTAAAGGTTTAGAAAGAATTAAAAAAATTGTAACATTATTGTCAAAAATTTTTTTTTGAACGGCGAATTTCAACTTAGACTCAACCACCCTCCAAGACGAAGGGCCCTCCCCACCCCTTGGCCAGACTATGTTGTCTTAACCGGGCCCACGCTGGCGCAAGCGAGGATCAACGGATTCGCGAGGAAACCGTGCCGCCTCCACACAAGATTCCTTGCTGGAGTAACGGCCGGATTAAAACCCCGCTAATGCTCAGATTCGAACCCCAGCGGCTAGGTCTAAGGGCTCTCCATTGTTCCGGATTCAACGTCTGGTCAAATGGTTTGTAGTTTTCTATAAGCGGTATTCGTTTGTTGGTGGTTTGTTAAAAAAGATACTACAAAAAACAAGAGTCGCGCTATTAAAAGAAGATCGAATGCTTTTGGGTGGCCAGCTAAGAAACCCATGTTTGTTTCTTTCATATCAGTTAAGACTTAAGAGTGTTTTATTTCATTATTATTGTATGCATAGCTTAAAGCTTTATCGGGGTAAAAGTTAAACAAAGTAACAGAGATATTTTAGAACCGCATAACTTTTACAAAACAAACTCCACAAAATGAAGTGTCATATAATATGTGTTAATCTCTCTTCATTTTAAAATCACTTCATATTTGAAGCCAATAATCAGTACCACACATCAGTTTTGGGCACCTTAAAGCTTTATACCATTCTCATCAAATTATCTTGTAAAATGTTTGCATCAAAAAGGAAAAGTGCAAATCTTTCCAAAAGATCGCAAGGGAACAAGTCACCACCATATAATCTCAATTGTCAAATGAGTTGACCCATTTCTTTGACAAATATAAAGTAGTCCATAAAATACGTAGTAGTTAGTCATTCGAGTGACATATATGTGAATGGTATTGTAAGACTTTTATAAAGTTACAATTATGGAATCCAAAATGAATTTCGCAACAGTCTAATTAAATGAGGTATAAAAATTTTAATGAGATGTCATCGATTATTCGATTCCATATCATTTGATTTTGCCTGTTAAGCCATAGATTTCATGATCGATTTGATATTGAACTCATACAACGGGGCATTGCGATACCATTTTCAATTTCAGAACCGAAACCGGAGTAATTATTACATATGTGTCGGCTAAACATTTTCGACACATTTCAATTTATTTTCACACATTTCTCTTTAATAGTTACTCGTATTTGTTTGTTTCGAACATCACAAATTCACAATGAAAGATAACAAAACAAGTATAGAATATGAACAGAAAGTCGTAAATCAATCATCAACTAATATATCAGAAATGAATATATGTACATAGAATGCCTACTAGACTTAGGAATAAAACTTAAAAACCAAAATATTTCAATCCACTAATATAATTTCATAGAAATACCTAACCAAACCCAAAATAAATAAGAACTAGTGTAAATGGACCATCAAAGCCTAATGTGTATGCATCTCTTTGTGTATCTACCAAACCAACCATCACAAATTCACAACCATCATCCTTCAATCCTTTTTATGTACATAAGCATGATACCAAACCAAAACCTTCAATGCACGAGTTGCAAGCCATCGTAATGTGATCACTCGTCCTCAATAATATGATTTGATCAACCCCAGATGGTATAAGTTTCTTTTAAATAAACTACCAAGTGATACCAAAACTGCACCACCAAGACTACTCGTGTTTTGATCATAATTCTCCGCCTTTTGATGATACATAAGTGGTAGTTCCTTAACTCTTAAGTGCCCTGACCCGATTCTTTGCATAACTGAATCTATAACTTTTGATTCCACAGGGTTTCCAATTGCATCCGTTACATAAAAAATGTTTTGAGCCATTCCCGTTGCTGTGGATATCTCAGCTTCTGTCACATTCATTGCGTTTTCCCTAAACGTTCTTGTCACTTCAGCTAATAGGCCAGGCTTATCGGGCTTGAATAGTTCAAGCCTCACACCCTCAGATGCTCTTCTTTCAATAGCAGCTCTTAAGCACATGATTACCCTTTGCTTTTCGGCTTCTGAACTAATTGGGGTCCCATCTATATGTCTGATAAAAAATTCCTAAAATCACAAACAGAATTAAACTTTAGCAAAACGAACATAAATGAATAGAACCCGTTAAATATTTGATCAAATTAACGGCAAAATTAGTACCAGATATGCTTGGAATTCTGTGGTATTGATAGTGGCATGAAACACGACATATTGCATATCAGTTAAAGTGCACACCACATCAAATAAAAGCTTGGGGCGATCTTTGACTTGAATGTTGACTACCGAGTACCCTTTTTCCGCGCAGTTTTGAACAGATACCAAAGGGGAATACCGGCCGCTAGTTCTCATAATCGGAGTTCTATCATAATCCCTATCTGCAAACATCATTTGGTGAAGCCGTCTTTCAGTGTGAGTAACAGCTAACGAAACCGAAGTTTTAGCACTTCGGATATCATTATCTGCTTTCAAGACATTTCTCAACCGAGCTTCGATTCTGTCCATTTTCTTAGAGTCAATTGGGGAGCCTGAATGACAATCTTTTAAATGAATAAGAGCCGCGATCCGGCCATTGTGTGTCCATACTTTTGACTCAACCACGTCACAGCTGAGATCAGATAAAACCGCGAAAACTTCGGATAGCAGACCTACGCGGTCTGTACCCGTTAGTTCTAGTGCTGTCATTCCATCAATGGACTTTGATCTTGTACTATCAATGGTTCCAAGTGACTGTTTCAAACACAATAACAACACATTACATCTCAGTCAAAAAAAAAAAAAAAAAACTCTTTAGACATTGTATGTCCCATTTGGGTCATTAAATCTTTTGTAAATTCATCATACCAACATTTTCTATAAAAAGTATCATTTAAAGGCTAAATTTAATCTACAAGACCAATATTTTTTATAAAGTACTAAAAACATTTAAAAATTTTAACACATGATTAATGTAAATAGGTAAAGTTAAGTACCTGTTCAATGCAATTGATGATACTATCATCAGTCAATTTGTTGCCATCCAAATTAGTAACATGAAAAACTGTAGAAAATGAAAAAACAAAAAAACATTAGCACACCAAACAACATAATTAAAACAAAAACTTTAGTCTAAAAAGTAATTAAACCAACAAAATATAACTCACCATCCATATTCCATCTTCCATCTGAAGAAACATAACCTTTTTTAATAGAAAGATTAAGATCTGTTAAAACTTGAACAGCTTCTAGAAGTATTCCATCATTCCTAGCACTATCAATCTGAAACCAAACCAAAGTCAGATTAAAAAAAAGGTCAAGAGTCAAAGATGTGGAAATAAATATAAGGAAAACTGGTCAACTAAGTTTGAAAAAACATACCATTATGCGTGTTGCATCTACACATCCTGCATTGTCTATCATCACCCTGCATAAAATTCAAAATTAAGGCTAAGAATAAAAGGTCAAAAATGGACTATAAATTCTTTTGAACAAATTTTCTTGAAAAATATATTAAGTTAATGTCTAAAATAAAAAATAAATTAATAAAGATTATTCCGTCTTAAAATATTATTTGAAATATTGTATTTTAAGACGGAATGATCTCAATTTTCTTGAAAATATACAAAGTTATTAACTTGAAAAATAAATAAAGATCACCCGTATATTTTAAGACTGGTGATCTCTATTATTCTCGATAAACGATAACGCTGACCGGCATGGGCGGAGATAGGAGGGGCACAAGGGGCACTAGCCCCCTAGCGAAAATTTTGTACGGTAAAAATTTTAAAATATTTGGCCTTTTTTTTCTTCTTTTCCGTAATTTGCCCCTTTAAAAACCAATTTGTAGCGTAGTTTCTAAAATTTATTAAAGTGTGCCCTTCTATCAAAACTTTCTGGCTCCGCCTCTAACCGGTCTGCAGACAACAACAGACTGACATAAAAACATACCTAGGAGTATTCATGCGAACGACAAGTTTCTCAAACTCGTCCAAAACCGGTCTTCTGTCCATATGAATCATTTTTCAATAAAAAAAATCCGGTGAATTTTGTGGAAATAGAATAAAAATCTTAGGATAAAAAGTCCTAAAAAATGGGTTTATAAGGAGGGAAAAGAAAGAGAGTAGAGACAGGTGAAAGGGAGCCCAAGAATGAAGAAATTGTTAGCTGTGTGTTGTTATATTGATCTAATCGCTTTTTCTTTCTCTCTCTAGAATTTTACGTAAAGGAGCACTGGCCTTAGTTTTCGGTTAATTGTCTCCCTTTGGGTATTTATATTGAGGCAATATGGTTTTTAAATCTTTTATATAATAAAAGAATTACATCATTTCGGAGTTTTTTTGACAGAACAATCTTAGTGGAAAAAAAATTGGACCAATAGGAATCCTCGATTTTGACACATAGGCGAAATCGAGCAATATGATTGGCCAATAAAAAGTCAAAATTGAATTGATTTGGTCAAACTTTAATAAATTTGGTGGAGAATTTGATTGAGGAAAAAAAACACATAAAAATATAGGTGTCAAATTTATGAAAATAAAAACCTAAAAAAAGAGGAGGTAATTAATAAAACATTAGTGGTTGAATTTTAAATATATTATATGGAGTTAAGTGTAAAATTATAAATCTCCATGTTTTTTTTATAACTTTAGATAATAAACTAATATACTCCCTACACTTTATAATATAAACTTTGTTTACAATTACATGAATATTAGTATTGGTTTGAGACTTTAATCTATTAAACTTACAAAATTTTATAAATGTACAAATTAGTTTCACTATACGTTAAATTCTTTTAAAATAAATATTAGTTTTAAACTTTCATCTATTAAAATATCTTTTTACTATGTACGTTAAATATAAATAAGAACTCATGTTATCGTATTTAAAAGTTTAATATATACGTACATGTGTTTGAATATTAAATACAGTTAAATTATTATTAACGGTAATATAAATATCAAATGGTAAGTACGAGTTACTATGATATGAAAATAAGTATACGCGGTTGTACTTATAACGACTCATGTAGTTATTATTTAAAGTTTACATACGGATATGTGGAAAAACATTTTTAAAAAACTTTACAGAGTATATGTTAACTTCATCAACGCTCATTATGTGCTACTAAACTCGCACATTTTTTGTAAAACATGATATCAATATTAATATTAAACAACAACATCAACCTCAACATTAACATCCGTGTCAGCTAAACAAAGTTAAATCTTTCATCCAATAAAATTTTTACAAAATATTAAATGATATTAATACATAATGAAAAACTCATGCATGCTTATTAGTGTACTTATATCACAATTTTCACGGGTAAATTCTTATATGTTCATAGAATAAACAAAAATTTTAAAATAAATTTGATTTATTTGTAAACCCATGTGATTAAAGAACCTTTTTCTTACTTTCGCACATGTTGATGCTCTAACTTTTTAAAATATACATAAGATTTTCTGATTTTAAACGATAATACTATATAATTAAATTTTTCTGGAAAAACCCCGTGCGTGCACGGGAATTAAACCTAGTAATGTGGAAAAAGATGTTACGTACCAAAGACCTAGTGGTGTAGTATAAAATAATTACTTACGGAGTATTAAATTTGATGAATTGTTTAGTTTTATTTGAATAGGAATATAGGATGCATGTTTTTGTGAAATAAGATTAGTGGCAACAAACTATGGGTGCGTATGGTATCTCATTATTGAAATGAGATTATGAGTATGAAAGTGATTAAAGGTGTTTGTTTAAGATAAGAGGGCTCATTACTATGGTAATGAATGATAGATATGATTTATACTACATATACATCAAGAGAGCTAGGTATGGACATTTCATAGGTGAGGGACCCACTACTACTATTAAATTATACCCATTGTGATTCATAGCAGCATACCAAATGCACCCTATATCTTCTAGTGACAACAAATTATAGGTATGGGATTTATTCTTTCTCATGATTCTGCTTATGTTTAGAAAAAATGCTTTTTTTTGCTCAAAAAAGAAAAAATGCATTTATTCTTACTAAAAACTTATCCCTTTTAATAGAGTGTCTGATTCAATTTTAATTAAAAATAAGCAGATAAACAGTTTTTTAGTTGACAAATTTTGTTTATTTACTTAAATGAAACGTAAATGTCAAAAATTTCTCATTTTTTACATATTGTTAGGTTAGTTAAACTTAAGAATAATACATACTACTGATCTAACGGATATAACGCATTACACAATGAGTAAAAAATTTCGATAACAACATGTCAAAAACTTTTTTAAAGTTTATTAAGTGAGAATGTATTTTAAACTTTTGTATATATATATTTTTTAAATAGTTTTAATATCGATTTATTTCTAGCACAATCTCTTAATTTTATAAATTAGTTGATTAAAAAGCCAAAAATCATACTAGTGAAAAACAATTGTTTCCTAATGTTACAATCTACTTCTAAAAAGGCTATTTTCTTAAATAAAAAGATATATTTAGTAGGTAAAAAACTTATTTCTTTTTAAACGAATATACTATTTCTATAAATAGATTCCATAGATAGATAACGTTATTTTTACTGTCTGATATCAACATAATATCTATTATTAATTCACGAATATCCTACTATTTACTACTCTGTATTTACTTCGAGATAGAAAATTTTTACTCCGTATTTACTGAAAGAAAAGATTTCGTGAAAAAAAAAAAACAAAAAAAACAAAACAAAATCCATTTATTCGGATCACGAGAAATAACCCAAGCCCGGAATTTCGCATCCAATCTCATAATCTTTCTTTAATCATTTTGGGGGGTTGCCGACTGTATAATTACAACCACCGCCTATTAATTGGATTTTCTGTTGTCTAAAATTTAAGCCGGTTTTTGTTCCTATATTATATTTTTGTTTTGATATTTAAAGTTGTAGTATATATTTATGTACATCGACAATGTTACTCGTACTATTTTCTTGTACTTATGTTTGGAAAGTATTGGCTGGCCAAAGAGTTTTAGTTAACAGAATAAGTATTCAGATTTGGAATATTCGGTTTTAAATTAGGTTAGATGATATTAATGTCATTTAATTGTTTCTAATTTAAGCTCAAATATCTTCTTTTAATTATATTTGGTAAGCCATAAATATTAAAAATATATTTTCACAAAAACAAGATTTGTGAAGATAAGGTTACCCACAAATCACAATGAGAGATTTATAAAACAATTTCTAAAATTTGAACTTGTTTATAAACTGAAACATTATAATGAGAAAAGTTTTATGATGACATTGATTGGAATAGGTTTAAGTTCATAACCATTTTCATTGTAATCAAAAGCATATAACCCTTTTGATGCAGCATACATTTAGGGTACGTTTGGTACATGCGTATGGGAATTATAGAATGAGTTTCACTTCAAATAATGGTGTTCGTTTGATAATCTTGCAATCAAATATGATAATGATAGATAAATATGTTTTGTACTACAAACCACTTAAAATGGTAAAGTATAAAACTTTCATACTTGAGAAGCGCACCTTATATCTAAACATATATCAATTGTGATTTATAGCAACATATCAAATGCTCCCTTATAAAGCTTTATAAAGGGTTTTAGCATAGTAATAATAGATTTAGAGCCCGTTTGGTATTTAGGTGGGTTTAGGATTTGGATTTGCATTTGAACATGGATTATGATTTGGATTATTGGGTTGATATAAGAGAAAGAAAAGAAAATGAGGTAAGAGAAATTAATATATTGTATTTAAATTAAAAAAATATATTAATATTTAAAATTGATTTTATTAATTTATAATAGGGCTAATGGCTTTAAATATATCATACTTGTCATTATTATCTTTCATATGNATTATTTAAAATATTTTTAAAATACAAAATCATTTTGGGGGGTTGCCGACTGTATAATTACAACCACCGCCTATTAATTGGATTTTCTGTTGTCTAAAATTTAAGCCGGTTTTTGTTCCTATTTTATATTTTTGTTTGATCTATTTAAAGATGTTTATATATTTATGTACATCAACAATGTTACTCGTACTATTTTCTTGTACTTATGTTTGGAAAGTATTTGGCTGGCCAAAGAGTTTTAGTTAACAGAATAAGTATTCGATTTGGAATATTCGGTTATAAATTAGGTTAGATGATATTAATGTCATTTAATTGTTTCTAGTTTAAGCTCAAATATCTTCTTTTAATTGTATTTGGTAAGCTATAAATATTAAAAATATAGTTGCACAAAAACAAGATTTGTGAAGATAAGGTCACCCACAAATCACAATGAGAGATTTATAAAACAATTTCTAAAATTTGAACTTGTTTATAAACTGAAACATTATAATGAGAAAAGTTTTATGATGACATTGATTGGAATAGGTTTAAGTTCGTAAACATTTTCATTGTAATCAAAAGCATATAACCCTTTTGATGCAGCATACATTGGTACATGCGTATGGGAATTATAGAATGAGTTTCATTTCAAATAATGGTGTTTGTTTGATAATCTTGCAATCAAATATGATAATGATAGATAAATATGTTTTGTACTACAAACCACTTAAAATGTTAAAGTATAAAACTTTCATACTTGAGAAGCGCACCTTATATCTAAACATATATCAATTGTGATTTATAGCAGCATATCAAATGCTCCCTTATAAAGTTTTATAAAGGGTTTTAGCATAGTAATAATAGATTTAGAACCCGTTTGGTATTTAGGTGGGTTTAGGATTTGGATTTGCATTTGAACTTGGATTATGATTTGGATTATTGGATTGATATAAGAGAAAGAAAAGAAAATGAGGTAAGAGAAATTAATATATTGTATTTAAATTAAAAAAAATATATTAATACTAATAAAAGTATTTAAAATTGATTTTACTAATTTATAATAGGGCTAATGGCTTTAAATATATCATACTTGTCATTATTATCTTTCATATGTATCAATTTTTTTTTTTTTTTTTTTTCACTATTCTATATAGCATGCATTTTTGGTTTTTTTTTTATGTATTTTATAACCACTTTCCTCTCCCGGGTTAATAAAATGAAGGGTAAAATGGTCATAAAATAAATTTAAAAAATACAAAAAAAAAAGTATAGTACATATTAAAAAAAATGTTCGATACATATAAAAGAAAATCATTACAACTATTATACATTGTTAAGCCATAAGACCTATAAATATAACTAAGAAGAGAGATGGAGATAGAGTTAGCAAACTTGACCCACATATCTTAAAACCATAAAACGAGTCCTTATATCAATCCCAAGTTCTAAACCCAAATCATCAAACAAACAATTGCTTCCTCTTTTGAAACTCAAAACCCAATCCAAACCTCTAAACCAAACGGGCCATTATAGATTCATGAATCAAGAAGCTTACAAATTAATAACATTATACGTCATAGAAATGTTATGAGCTTTTTTAAAAAATACCATTAGATGCTCGAAGAAACTAAACTAACAAGATCCCTTAATCCGAGTAATCAAAGAAAGAGTGATTAGTGATTGACTTATGTTCCCAGCGAAAATGATCTACTCGTAAAATATTACCAAGCTACTTTTTTGTATCCTATACATGAAAATCGAACTAAAATATTTAAAAACGAAAAAAAATAAATAAAAAGATGAAAAAAGTCAAATCTTATACACGTAAATAACTAAATTATGACGTATTTATGTTGAGACCAAACCAAATTTCGTGGCTTAGGGTAGTTAACATATTATAAGTCGTGTCATTTAACCATCTCAACATCTACTCAATTAAATGTTACACTTGAATAGTCTTTTACTTTCTTTATTGTTTCTCAAAATTTCGTTGAAGTATCTTCAAAACTATTTGACCAAGTGTAAGGGGATTGGATAATCTAAGATTTTGTAAGACTCGGGCGTGTGCATGATCATGCTGTGGAAATTAAAAAAGTTATTTGTGTTGCATACGCAAGTATATTGTGAGATATGTTTTGTATTTAAATGAAGTAAGTTTGAGTGGTAAAGTAGGTGGTGATATCTGTTACGATCCTACATCGGTCAAGTATGGGATTAGTTGGTAGCTTATAAAGTCTAGTTATTCCCTTCTCTTTTAAGCTAGCTTTTCAAATGAGTTCTACACCTAGCTTGTGGCTTGAAACAGCCTAGTATGGGATGGGTTCTTATCAAGTAGTTTCAGAGCCAACCTTACATTTCGAGGTTCAGACATTCGGAGTGGTGGCCTAGACTATAAAAGAAGTGTGACAAGCGTGACCAACATAGCCTTGACCGACGAGTTCGGGGTGGTGGCTTGGACTTAAAAAGAGGGGGTGCTAATCGTGGCCTAATAGACGTGACCAACGAGGACGTTGGTTCTTCAAAGCGTGAGGCATTGTTAAAACCCACATTGGTCAAGTATGGGATTGATTGGTGGCTTATAAAGTCAAGGTGTTTCTTCATCATTTGAGCTAGCTTTTTGGAGCAAGGTCTACTTCTAGCATTTGGCTTGATCCGGCCTAGTATGGGATGGGTTCGTATCATTATTACACTTGTTTCATGATGATGTTTATGATGAAGTAAAAGTTGATGCAACATCGAGTTGAAGATGGTGAATGTGGACACTACTACAACCGGTCTTACATAGGTAGATAATGTTATGATGTACAACTGGTATTAGATAAGTAGATAATGTTATGATTAACTTTAGTGTGGAGTATGTTCTAAATTAATCCAATTATTTTAGTAGTTCCTTAGACCATTGCCAATCCACTTGTTGGTTTGTCAACCTACGACCGTTGGTTTTGTGATAGCGAAGGAACCATTTTGTTAGTTGGGTGTTCTTTGGTTTAGAGACGAGCAAGGGACGAGGAATGCGGGGCACATTTGTGGTTTCATAAAATGTGAGTATTTTGTAGGGTATATTTATGTAGTGACACAGAAAGAGACACACCACCATTGGCAGGGGTATGTTAGTTTATATGTCTGTTTGGGAAGTGTTGATGTGGTTCAGATGAAACACCCATTTTTATGCTGAATAGGCCAACTTGCGGAGTGGCAAACAGCGGACGAGAGTCCTCTCCGACGGTTTTAGGATTCTGACCTTCAAACGAAAATTTTTGGAAAACTAAACTTCTGTCGCTGTCTGGACTTTCAAATCTCATAAACATACTTCACTTATCATAAACACATTGTCGTCTAAGTACATTTCTCACTTTTTCAACGCAGGAAGTGATAATTTCATAAGAGTCGGGTGTTAACCTAAACATTCCTTTCAGTCTATAAAATTGAAAATACAAGAAATTGCTTTATGAACATAACACTACTAAAAGACACTTTATAAGTACTTTGGGGCATTCCAAATTAATGAACGTAAGATGGTAAATAGGAGCTCGTTACCCTATCCCACGAGCAACACCATTTAACTCGCTACATACCTCAAATCATTTTATTTACTTGACTTCAACAATCACATGCATAACAAGGGTATACATAGCAACGTAAGCATAAAGCTTAGTGAGTAAACGAAGCTACTAAACATAAATGCAAATATATCTAAATCATATTCAATCCATGTTGAATCATATATTTATATGTACCCAACTGAGTTCTAACAATAACCATTGCAAACCCTGCTGAATCATATTTCTAAAGGAGGTATAAATGCAAATTATAGGCTGCGAGTACTCATTGGCGGCCTTTACCCTCATGCACAGATGCATTCCCGGGTTCACACTCTACATAGGATCACCCTATGAGTTTACTAAATTCATTGGGCATATCTAGTTATATGTGTCGTTGCTTCACTATAGCAACCATAACCTCGTGCACTAAAGCATGTCTATACAACTATGCTTAGACTATGAGCATCTATACACATGCTAAACATATCGTGCTAAACATAACCTGCTAAACATGATCTCCTAAACACATGACATACATACATACACTTTTAAATATCACAATAATAAAAAATTACTCTAATTACTTAAACACATAAGGCTTGACTAGCATCTTCCACATAATCACATACTTGTTTTGGCTCGTTTCTACTACATTAACCATATACCAAATCAACTTTATATTATTATTAATGGATTCTAATTTACTTGAATCATAACATCTCATTCATATAAAACATAACTACTATCATCAGTTCTATATATAACAAGCAAACAAAACTCTATTTATTAACAAAACTAGTCTTTTTAAAGCATGTTATCAAACACTTCAACTACAACATATTCATACCTTAAACTTTTATCCGTTTTAATGTTATAATTTTTAACAATTCATTCATATCATAAACCATGCAAATCCCTAATTCTCTACACAGCCAAGTCCATAATCTTATTATCTTATAACGCACCAACCCTTTCGAGGCATTAATGACACTAAGATAGTAAAAGTTTAAAATTCAGCAACACAAATAACCATGTATAATGTACAAACAGTTCAAGTACGACCATCTAATAGAACAATATTCAACCATTTGACTTTTCAACCCTTTATTTAATGTAAAAAAATACCCGCTACATAAAAGGCACATGTTACTATATTATCCATTTACCGTGAAAAACGGCGTCGTTTAGAGGGTCTCCAAAATACTATATTATACATTTACCATGGAAAACGACGTCGTTTAGAGGGTCTCTAAAACGACACAATTTTGAGTTTTTTTTGTATTCTTTTGTTTGCTTGGAACGACGCCGTTTCATGTTTGATTTTAACTTTGGACAAAAACGATGTCGTTTTGCTATGCGGTTGGTCTCATACGTGACTTAGATACACATCCTTCCGAAACACGTGTGCATCTCACATACAAAATTATGTCTGTGTTTGAGTGTGAGAGGGAGAGGTTGATTATGGGAGTGTGTGTGAGATTGCGTGTTTTGCGGATACATCTAGGTTTTAACGAAGGGGAAGGTTACATGCGATCTTGATATTATTACCTCATGTCAATTAATCAATTATGTTTATGTAGATATGGTTTGATGATTTTTTGTAGTTTGTGTGTGAGATTGTGTGTTTTGCCGATACATCTAGGATTGAATGAATGTGAAGATTAGATACAATACTTCAATTACATGTAGAAGGTTCATCTTTATTTGATATTGTTACCTCATGTCGATTAATTTTAGAGATGTTTATGTTGGTATGGTTTTTGATTTTTTGTTTAAAACAAATATTTT
>LBNU01017129.1:56467-78220 GCA_014162995.1 Artemisia annua | reverse complement strand
CTTTTGTGAAAACAACTTTTATCAAACTTAAAAATAAGCTTTGTGGGAGCTTATTTCCACCACAGTGAACCAACATAAGCAAAAGTGAGCTTATGAAGCTTACTAAGCTGAGAATAAGCTCACTACAGTGAACACAAGCTTGAATAAGATGAAAAAGAGAAAGTAATGAGATAAACAGAAACAATAAGAAAAAACACTGAAATAAGCTAAAAACACAATGAGCAAATCCAAGTGCCACTGGTGAACACAGTGATCTGCTCTGCAGCAAACTTGTGGGCTTGAATCAGCCAGGGGCAAAAGCTCCCAAGCTCAAAATGAGCACTGACCCAACAAGCTTGTTAGCTTGGCTATCCAAAAAGCCATTAAGCTCTGAGTGGGACCCACTGAGAAGCTTGAAATGAGCTTATGAATGTGCTTATGAATACTGATGGGTCAGTATGCACTGGAAAGTGGGACAAGTTGCAAGGGTGAAATTAGCTTAATAAATAAGCTGAAAAGCTCAAATAAACCGTGAACCTACAAGCTGGCCATAAGGGCTTTCCAAAAAGTTCAAATACACAAGCTATTATGCAGTAGAGAACAAGTAGCAAGCTAAGGAAAGTGAGCTTATGTGACTGGTACAGGGGAGGTTATTGGTCAAGCATGCAAGTTCAAGGCTGATTTTTCATGATCAAATGAAACAACAACTTGGATATTTTTCTTGATTCACATACACAAGCAACCATAGAACACAAAATAGCAAGAATTATCCATTTCCAATCTATATTACATCCTACAGAAGATCAAGAAAATCCTTCCATTTTATCAGTTAACACTTTTGACTTTTTGAGATTTAATGAAAGTTTGACTAAAATGAATTTCTACAGAATCCTAATGACTAATTATGATATATAAAGATGATTTGAGATAAAATTAAGCTATCCTAACAACTAATGAGCAGATTTGCAAGTTTATGAGATCTAAACCATTAACAGTGAGCTAAAAAGGAAGTTAAAGAGAGATCTTGACTTTTTAATGAAGAACCTGAGTATTTGAAGGTTTACCTAAGCTATATTTACCTAAAGTGACATGCACCAAGAAAAAACAACAATAAAAATACTTCTTAACACAGAGAGACAAGTTATTCCAAACACTCCCTTAAAATTATAATTTCATGATTTTCACAGATTACCACTGATTAAGGCCATGATTCAGATTCACAAAGTTCTATTATGATGCAATGGACTGATTCAAGCATAAATACACAAACAAAAACACCTAATACTCATGAATGACCATTTAGCAATTTTGGCAGCTAAAACAAGAAATGTGAGCATAAGGAATTTTAATGAACTAAGATCCACTTTTAAGCTACAATAACACTCAAATACACTTAAGAACCATAAAAACACAAACAATAGTAGATACAAATTACTTGTGCTGGTAAATGTAAAGAATGGATAGATGGCTCACAATGTGCTTCCAAGCTGAGAAATGAGAACCAAATACCTAAACTATAACCTAATGCCTCCCCTGACGCTACTAAACCATGAAAATCCAGAATCCACCCAGCTTCTTTGCTTCTTTCTTCTTCTCTTCTGAATTTTTTATTTTCTCACTATTTTTGATTTTTTTTTGTATTTTTGCTTTTATGAATTAAAACTGATTAATATGTTAAGGACACTTATAAAAAGCTTATAACAGACTATTGTGAGCTCAGTGAATCAATAAACAACAACTTTGAACATCATTAAAGAAAAATTGAGACTTTCATGAAAATATGCTAAAACTGAATTTACCAAATGAAACTGAATTTTAGATTAAAGTTAGATGGAATTACACTTAAAATATTGAATACAAACTTTTTGAACTAAAAATTACAACTGATAAAGGAAATTAAGCTAAAACGACATTCTACACTATACTACAACTACTGCTAGCTACCACCCTCTCTTCTTCCATTTTTTCTTGACTTATAAGCACTGAGGTAGTATTCTCTCTCATTCCCACTTCATTTTGAGCCATTGGATGGCTTGGAATTGATCTTGGCCGTTGAATGGCATTTTGGCGCCAAAACTGTCACAGGCCAATTGGGGTCTGTTTTGAGTGTGAAAGGTTAGGGGTGTAGGGTAGAATAGGTGGTGGAGGTGATGGGTGAGTGAGGTGGGCAAGTGGTGATGGTGGGATGAAAACCAGGGGTGGAAAACCACCCTGGTATTTGTTGTGAGAGTGGGAGGGAAAGGGGAAGAGTCAAAGGGGGTGTTTGACTGTGGCTTATAAAAAACGGGGTGTGAGGGTTTATGGGCTTGTGGGGGTGATTGGGCCAAAGGAAAAAGAAAGGGCCAAGGGGTGTTAGTTTTGGGTTGGATTTGGACTTGTAGTAAAAAGGGTGCCTGTTTGGTTTATTATATCACAAGGACCATTTTGTAATTTGCTGAAACTTTAGGGACTGATCCTGCCAAACTTGTAATTTCACCACATTTCACACCCAAGGACCATTTGTGATAACTTTTACTTTCCAAGGACCATAAAAGACTTTTTCATTCAAAAATATTTGCTCAGGGGCCATTTCTGCCAGTTTTGAAACTTGAAGGACCATTTGTGTAATTTTTACAAACTTGCCACCAAAGGACTAAATATGATTATTTGTGATTTCAAAAGGACCTTTGGTGACTTTTTATTGAAAATAAATGCTTAGGGACTAGTTTTGTCAATTTGTGAAAGTTGGGGGACTGAAACTGCCAATTATGCAAACTTTGGTTGTTTTTTATCTGTTTTTGATCTTTTTGCATCTGAAACATATAAAACACACTTTTGGAATATTTTCACTATTTTGATGCATTATTGGGTGTTTTTGGATGTTTTGGCAGTTCAAATGTTACAAAAATGATGAGTATTTACACACTCATCAAGTGTTAAGTGGAGAATTAGGTCGTTTAGTTTGTGTCTGTTGTTTTTTTTTTGTTTTTTTATAGAGATGATGGTTTTATTGTAATTTTAGGTGTATTTTAGGTTTCATTATTTTGATTAATGCATGATATTTAGGCTTACTTTGTGGTCATTTGATTTTTTTAATATGTGTTTCTAGGTACGGATTGTATACAACTTTTAAACTATACTGTGTGTTGTGACAAGCGTTTCATTATATCATTTACGGTATGTGTTTAATGGATAATGTAAGAGCATGTGATGTATTCTTTGAATGTTAAATCTATTTCATTACATTTAGTCGTTACTGTTCCAAATAATTGCGCCAACCTATTATGATTGTCTAAAATTTGGTTAGTGTGTTAAAGATGGTAGGGATTCAAATGCATTGCAATTTGCATTTTTTTGTGGCTGTTGTTGTTCTACTTATTTTTTCTTTTACTTTGACTGAAGTAATCAATTGAATGTTGGGATGGTTGACCGGTGGAAATGACCATCAATATCTAGGTTGTGTTCCGGTGATGGCAAGGAACTGCAACTGGCGTGTGGTGGTCAAATCAGCAGTTTCAGCTCATAGGAAAGGTTAGTTTATTAAAATATAAATGATGAGGTTAGTCTGACGACATAAGTACCTATTGGTTACATCTTTTTGTTGTATACTGCATATAAGTTTGGGTCATAACTGTTGGTTTTGTTTGTGCTGATAGTAAAAAAAAAAAAATTAAAGCTATATTTTTAAATAACCATGTATAATGTACAAACAGTTCAAGTACGACCGTCTAATAGAACAATATTCAACCATTTGACTTTTCAACTCTTCATTTAATGTAAAAAAGCCACCCGCTACATAAAAGGTACATGTTACTATATTATTCATTTACCGTGAAAAACGGCGTCGTTTAGAGGGTCTCCAAAATACTATGTTATACATTTATCATGGAAAACGACGTCGTTTAGAGGGTCTCTAAAATGACACAATTTTGAGTTTTTTTTTGTATTCTTTTGTTTGCTTGGAACGACGCGTTTCATGTTTGATTTTAACTTTGGACAAAAACGATGTCGTTTTGCTATGCGGTTGGTCTCATACGTGACTTAGATACACATCCTTCCGGAACACGTGTGCATCTCACATACAAAATTATGTCTGTGTTTCAGTGTGAGAGGGAGAGGTTGATTATGGGAGTGTGTGTGAGATTGTGTGTTTTGCGGATACATCTAGGTTTTAACGAAGGGGAAGGTTACATGCGATCTTGATATTATTACCTCATGTCAATTAATCAATTATGTTTATGTAGATATGGTTTGATGATTTTTTGTAGTTTGTGTGTGAGATTGTGTGTTTTGCCGATACATATAGGATTGAATGAAGGTGAAGATTATATACAATGCTTCAATTACATGTAGAAGGTTCATCTTTATTTGATATTGTTACCTCATGTCGATTAATTTTAGAGATGTTTATGTTGGTATGGTTTTTGATTTTTTGTTTAAAACAAATATTTTAGGGTTTTTTTTAAAAAAAAATTGTAGTGTTAAGTGGAGAATTAGGTCGTTTAATTTCTGTCTGTTGTTTTTTTTGTTTTTTTTTATAGAGATGATGGTTTTATTGTAATTTTAGGTGTATTTTAGGTTTCATAATTTTGATTAATGCATGATATTTAGGCTTACTTTGTGGTCATTTGATTTTTTTAATATGTGTTTCTAGGTACGGATTGTATACAACTTTTAAACTATACTGTGTGTTGTGACAAGCGTTTCATTATATCATTTATGGTATGTGTTTAATTGATAATGTAAGAGCATGTGATGTATTCTTTGAATGTTAAATCTATTTCATTACATTTAGTCGTTACTGTTCCAAATAATTGCGCCAACCTATTATGATTGTCTAAAATTTGGTTAGTGTGTTAAAGATGGTAGGGATTCAAATGCATTGCAATTTGCATTTTTTTGTGGCTGCTGTTGTTCTACTTATTTTTTCTTTTACTTTGACTGAAGTAATCAATTGAATGTTGGGATGGTTGACCGGTGGAAATGACCATCAATATCTAGGTTGTGTTCCGGTGATGGCAAGGAACTGCAACTGGCGTGTGGTTGTCAAATCAGCAGTTTCAGCTCATAGGAAAGGTTAGTTTCTTAAAATATAAATGATGAGGTTAGTCTGACGACATAAGTACCTATTGGTTACATCTTTTTGTTGTATATTGCGTATAAGTTTGGGTCATAGTTGGTTCTGTTTGTGCTGATAGTAAAAAAAATTAAAGCTATTTTTCATTATGTATGCTGTTGTGTCGTTATATACAGTGAGTTTGGTTAAGAAAGGATTTTAGCAACGACTGATAAGTACTTTGTGATAAATTCTGATATGTGATGCTGAATGCTAATTATTTTTCATGTCTATGAGTTTTGTTCATAACTGGTGATTTAATACGTGCTATCTATTTCAGTTGTTTGCATGTGCAAAATAAGTTATTCGTAATGTCTATTAGAATCTGATATGTTGTTATATGAGTTATGGAATAATTAATTTTTCTGTTAAACGTAGGTATGGTGATGCATCTCATATTTAGTTTTTGAGTGCATTGTGATAAAAAGAATCATATGTGTTGTTGTATATAGCGAGTTTCATACATAGGTATTACATTATTGTGCATGCAAATGATAAATGATGATCGTTTGAACTAAATTTTTACTAACTTCTATCAGTTCAGAATTGCCATTCTCCACTTTTAAGGTTTGAGCTAAAACGGTGCAGACTACCAGAATTTGTTGGCTTAAAAATGAATAAGATACGATGATGATGATCAAGGTCATTCTGATTTGATAGAAATGAGTATATGTTGATAAAAAGAATATGTGTTTCAGATAAGATTAAAATAGGTGAAAGCGATGATGAAGATGTTCAATGTATTTCGGTGTTGAGAAGAAAATGACCAGTTCCGTTATGTGATTGCAGTTCAGATTTAGCTGATGAAAAAGCCAAACTCAATGATGAAATAGAAACATAAAATCCTTCCTATTTATTTTTTTCGATGTTTCCGTTATATCGCAGAGTTTTCCTTTTTCATCATTTGAATATGAACTGCTAACACATAATGAAACCGGTCCTTTTCTTCTCACCACCGAAATACATGCAGCATCATTGTTGTCGCTTTCGTTTAATCTGAAACACGATTCATTTTGGATAAACATATCTTCATTAAATCACATTGACTGTGGTCATCATAACCATCATTGGTTGGCTCAATGGTCTTTAAAATTTTGAATTCTTTTCGTTATATCTTCAAAGAGGAAGGAGTGTGCTCCTTTTTTGTCATACATGAGGGTTAAAAAATTAATAAATCGAAAGGTCCTCTATTAGCTGCATTTTGATTTGGGGATTCATTCATATGGAGCAGAAATATGAGCTTCTGTTGCCTGTTAAAATTAGAGAAATCGTTTCGTGCTCTATTTTAGTAATTAATAGCGGGGTTTGCTATTTGAGATTATGCTTAAATTTTACGCTTCCATTTTGGTTATATGTTTGGCTTTTATGTTTCTATTCAGTTATGCTTGTCTCTGCATTTCTTGAAATGGTTTTGGCAGACAATGGTTGTATAAGCAGATAATTTGGATAATATTTGCTCGGCTATGATTATTTAGTCACTCGATAAGCTAAAAATCTGAATAGGCAAAATTTGGAAGGCATAAAATTCAATCGTTTTTAACCCCTAGTGATATTTAAACCAATGTACGATCTATGGTCAGAAAGGCTATAAGTTATGACCATTTGTCATAAAAAGTGCTTAGACTGTATTGGTCATACGTACTAGGACGTGCTATATTAATTTTCTTTAGAGGTTTAACGCTTATTAAGGATATGTTATTATATTTGCATCTGTGTTTTCAGCTTGGGATACTTTGCGCACAGTAAACGGAGGTAACACACGTGTGTCTTTTATTTTGAACGCCAATACTTTAAATTATTGGTGTGTATTCTAATGTTGTTCAATTTTAATTTTTGGCTTCCAACATAGTATATGAAATTAAAATATATGTTATGGATCCTGTTAGTAATCGATTTGTTCTCTTTTGTATTTTGGGTATCAAAGAGATGGCAACCGGATGTAGTAATATGTGGATGAGGAGGATGGAAGAAATTGATATAAAGGCTCCATATAGAGCAATTGTGCCTATATGAGGCAGTCATGCTATGTCGTTTTGGGGTAAAACAAGACCCAAAATGCATATGAATAAGTTCAAGATGCCTTAACTCATGTAAATTTTTACTGGTAGCTTTAGATAAAGTAGTTCATGATACTTCAACCTTCCATATATTAGATGTACTTTCTTTGTGTATGTATATAGATTGCTAATTTGAACTATCCTATTGTACAGGAAATAGATGGATATGAATGATCTTGAGCATGTATCATATATCAAAAATTGTCGTTTATAGAAATGAGACTTTGGTTGCATCATGAATTTATATTTTACGCTATAAAGATGCTCATAAGATATTCTATCTCCAATATAATCAAGTAAGCAATGTCTTATAGTTAGCTTTCATTATATTGTGGTGGCAATTTTCATGTTTCTATTTGTGCCGGTTAAGTCCCAAGGCCTATGGTCGGTTTGAAATAAATTATACAATAGCTGGGAGGTCAAGACTAAACAATGCAAACGCATTTGTAAGTCTGGTTGTTGTCCGAAATATAGTTAGTTAGGCTTTGTGGAGTTGAATTACAGTGAAATAGATTTGATACACACATTTGTTCATAACTATTCTTTAAGTTCCGAACTAAAAAAATGCACGTGCATGAACTTGAAAATTCCAAATAGCAGGACATGTTAGTGTTTCATTTACGTAAGTTGATATTCATAGGAAGGTTTGTTTTCGTGAGTGGCTTTTGTTCCAATGTTAAATCTTAAAATAAAAAGTATTGTTTTATAGCCCTGACACAAAACCCACCAATACTTTACACAATGAATCGTTGGTTTAGGTGCCGCCGATGTCTTAAACAATCAGGGATCAGTTTAAGCCGATATAGTTTACCTTGTATATTGCCTAACTGTTAGTATCGCCATTAACGACGTTTTAGATGCATAATGGCCTTTGTCAGTCTTTATATTAGTGGGATTTTATATATGTGTCGTGCGAGTTGTAAATTGATATCTTATTATGTGTATGCAGAGCAAAGTGGTTTTGTCAAATATGGCAGTAATGGGTTTCAAATTACTGAGGTTTCGTGGTCCTCCAGTCTATGACCAGCTATTGTCCAAGATTAGTTTAAGGAAATTAATGAAATTGACCCCCGGGTGAATTAGTGAATCAGCGGAAAGCCTTTTTAGGACTGCTTCTTAGATTTCAATTGGCATGTTGTCTCACATTTTGGTTTTGGGGAATGCTTACCTATCTGAGGGTAATTGGAAGGCATGTTCGTTGAAATTCGGAAACAATTTCGCTTTATTTTCAAGCGCAGTCCACCTGCTCATTCTTTCATGCTTTTCGGAGTTTGTAAAAGTACAATATAAGAGTGTCGTACCATCTTACAAGCACCAACAAAACATGAGGTCAAGAATGGTGGGCCTTAGAACAGTTGAAGAATTGGAAATGTATGTCTCAAAGGAGATCGAGTTATACAGGTCATCACCGTTTAATGCAAACAGGTTTTGTAGTCAGCTTCAAAAAGAAACCGTTTCTGTGTATTATTAAGACAGTTAGAATCATAAATGTATTTCTTTTTTGTATATGTTATGTATACATAAGTGTATACTATATATCAATTGAGGCATTATTTTCTATATTACAATTTTATTTGCTCAGTTTATATCGATATCAATTGAGGCATTGTTTATGTATCTCATCTTTATTTGATGAATTTATTTTAAAAATATTAAACATAAATTGACATCCGTCACAACGCGCGGCATCCAAATTACTCATTTACCTATTGTACAAACCAATAAAACATAAAAAGCCTCATATGATTAATATAAATTTTATTTTTTTATCGTCGTATGCATGGTTTTTTTAAACTAGACCAGACACCGAACCGGTTTTTCAAACGGTTCTCAGTTTTTGGCGCTTTTTTTTTTTTTTTTTTTTTTTTTTTTTTTTTATGTTTTTTCTTTTTTTTTTTTGTTTTTTTTGGTTTTGTCCGGTTTAGCCGGACGGTTCCGGACTAACCGGTTCCCGGTTGAACCATTGGTCCGGTTCAGTTTTTAAAACACTGGTCGTATGTGTCGCCTTTCCCGTATTCATGTTTTTTTCATTGAACGACCCTTGTTATATTCAGCATCGTAAAAAAATGACCGGACCTCGTAACTCCATAATATTATCAACATTCATCGCAGAAAACATATAATCATACATTACTCGCAGACAATTTTATTTACAGAGTACCCGTCGCGATAACGCGCGAGTACCTTGCTAGTTCCTAATAACTCATGAACCTCCCATAATTTTTTCTTTTATCATCTTTTAACCATAGAATTATTATAACACATCATACCCAAATCACCTAGTTAACTACAACCATAGAACTTTCATAAAACACAAACAATTTGATATCTTACCTTGGGTGGGGATTAACATAAGAACTTGATATAACCCTTTTAATTCAAACATTTGAGAACAATTTGATTCTTGATTATCTCTAAATTATGATATGTTCTTCATCTTGAAGGAAACTAGCAAACACACAGAGACGGAGCCAGGAATTTATATTAAGGGGGGGTCAAAAAAAATTTTCGATAGTAACATACAATTCTTTGTTTTAGAAGCTCGTTAGTAACATAAAATTATGCCATGGATCGTTATCTACTTATTCACCAACCAAAAAAAGATAAATTAAAAAAAATTAATAAATATAGTTAATAAGTAAAACAGAAATTTTTTATTAACGGGACAAGGTTGTCATATAGATTTTGATATCTTTGTTTAATAATCTCAAAGAATATCGATTTAAAGTAAAAAAAAAATAATAATAATAAGTTAACTTCATGGTTTATCTCCATGCCACACGTAAAAGTTAATTGAATTGTATATTACACTAGTATATCAAAGATTCAAATGTGCCGTATTGAATCATTTGTNACACACATCCGAGTGGAAGCTCACTCAACCAATTGGGTGCTTCCCCCCAATTAGCCCACATCACATTCACAATACCAGTCAATCATCATACCATACATACCCTCGACCATGTGTACATCGATTAGGTCGCTTGCGCGGGATTTATAGGATAATAATAATCCTCCTAATCGGAAAACACATGTCGTCAATTAGGTCGTTAAACCCAACCGGAAATCACATCTTCAATTAGGTCGCTTGCGCGAGCAACAGGGTAAACACCCTCCTAACTGATCACACACATCACATAGCCTCATATAATAACAACTAAAAACCAAGCACATTTACGACACATAATCACAGTAATCTCAAAACATTTCACAAAGCATCATTCTCATCCCAATTTAAAAACAAGTTAAAAAGTTGGGACTATGAACTCACCTCAAACTCTGCAGCTTCCAATCACAATCACAATCTATCAAAACACAAATAATCACACATTACGCATGGTCAAGCTAGAAGCTACAACCCATGCAACATTCATATGATGGAAGTCTAAGGTTCATATGACCCACTATGGATCTCCTAAACTCCATTCCAACATTCCTAGACATTAAACCTTACTAAATCCCTTGCACAAATAAAATTCAGCAAACACAGAATTTTAGGGTACTTTCACCCTCATCAAAACACCTCAAAACGAACTCAAACACTCACACCCAAAATTCACCATGGTCCCTCATAAGCATACTTGCTAATCCCAGAGGCCATGTTCCAAAAACACACACCATTTGCTCACAATAAAATCAAACATATAGACTATCCAAATTCGGATCTGAACGCACACCAAAAAGTTTTGATTTTATAAAAATACTTACACAACTTATTATCGCGAANACCATTTGCTCACAATAAAATCAAACATATAGACTATCCAAATTCGGATCTGAACGCACACCAAAAAGTTTTGATTTTATAAAAATACCTACACAAGTTATTATCGCGAATCCTCGTACCAGGGGTCTCATATAACCCTAAACCTCATCCCAATTAATTATCTAAGAAAAATACCTCTTTTAAGTCCACTATTGAACCCCAAACTTTTACCCCAAAACTGTCCCGGTTTAACAGCTTTGACACCTTATCTCGTAAAAATCAAAAGGTCGACTTCCAGACCTCGAAACAAGTCGTGGTCGGACTTTTTGGAAAGCTCTTTCATTGAACTAAAATTTAGACATAAAATTCGTGACCTAACTCTTCACCATCTATCTTAGGCACTCGTATCTTTACAGCCCTATGTTTCTGTCCAGATTTTAACTCTCAAATTAACGTGTTTTAACCTCTAATCTCTTAACCATTCACCATAATATTACTAATTAATGATCCCAATAGGTTTAATATCATTAATTTACAGAAACTTATAAACCCTAATTCCATCATAATCATTATTGCATAAATCATAGTAATAACCAATTAATTACATTAAAACAAGTGTTAGAATTATACCTTAAGCCTTGTTTTAGCTCCAAAAGCAAAACCCTAAATTTTTCCTCTTCCCCAATAGCTTAGGTCGACCAAAATTGCAGCAAAAATAGGTTTTGGGTCGTTTGGTTTGTATTTATACTAATTAGGGATAACCCTTGGGCTTAAGAATTATATTTGGACTCAAATTGGGTTTCCTAATTCCCCCTTATCACCTATTTTCGGCCGCCCCTTGCTATATTTATATTTTTTTTTTATTTATTTTATTAAATTACTTATTACCTTCAAAACCTCATAATTTTCATATTTATTGCACTCACGTATCAAAACCTATCATCATTTGCGATAATTCTAAATTTTACGAAAAACCGGGAAAACAACTCATTTCCAAAAACAACTTTCCATAAATAGATTTTCACTCACTTTGCAACTCAACTCATCAAAAACGACTCTCTCGTAACTCATCAAAGCTCAATCACTTAAGCAAAGACTCGTTACTCAAAAACACAAAATCACCAAACATCACATAATTTCATTTTCACACCACAAAGGCGTCTAAAATGAAATTACCATTTCTCAAAACACTCTACCATCTCAAACTCACACACACACGCAAAGGGATTTAGTATCATTTTCATGCTATCATAACCAAAACTTACATATCTCATACATATTCATCACATAACTCACTTAATCATACCAAACAACACACAACAACTTGAGACTATCAGTCAAACTGATCTGCTAAAATCACGGTTGTCACATTGTTGATATTGTTCATCTTAATTATTTTGTTTACATTTCCTCAGTTTTTATCACTATTATCCCATTCCCAGTCAAAATCACCCGATCACAGATACGTTTAAAATACCTTTACGCACCTCATTGGGACTTTACGACCCAGGAAAACACTATATTCCTTGGTTAGTTGGCCTAAGTTGTTTGACCATATCAACCACATCTGTGGTTGACTTTGGTTGACTGTTTCAGAGCCAATCAAATTTTGACGCCGCTGCCGGGGAGGTATGCCGCGTATCTGAACGTATTTGAAGATTAGTGATCTTTGATATTCACTCATTGTACATTTACCATAAACTTGTTCAAATTTTTCATATTTTCATGTAAAACAAAAACAATAGTGAAGTTAATTCATTTGATGGATCGATTGACAAAAATATCGTATTTTCAAATGCCAAAAACATGTAAAACCCCAAAAACATTCTTCTTTCCCTTTTCATAATTCCTTCAACTCTAAGTCTCTTAGAGTTGTTTTCTAGTGCATGGCATTTGTTCTTCTAGCTCTACAAGCCTGTAGAAACTAGAAGGGGGGAGGGGTTGAATAGTTTCACCGTTTGTTTTTAGTTGTTAAAACGTTTCGCCGTTTTTAGGTCCGGTTTGTATTCTTTTGCAAACTTATCGAATTCTACTTGTTATGTGATATCAACTTAACTAGTAACATGCATATATAAACAAGTAATGTAAAGAGTAGGGAAAGAACACAACCAAAGAGACGCGGTGATTTATAGTGGTTCGGCACGAAGCTCACTCTTCGTCCTACTCCACGCCCCGAGTACCACACTCGAGAGTTATCAATTACTATATCAACAAACTCCTTCAGGCGGAGCAATCCGTACACATGCTTACACAAGGCTTAACGACACTAATCATAATGTCGAGCTCTAATCGTAGCTAGAACCAATCTTCACCAAGGCCCACGTGGCCACACGAACAAGCACTCTTGTCCATCTTGAATCTTCACCCGATCCAAGTCTTCACATAATCGGCACACTTGGTTCTTCACCCGAACCAAGCCTTCACACATAGACACACTTGGTTCTTCACCCGAACCAAGCCTTCACACTTAGACACACTTGGTTTTTCGCCCGAACCAAGACAACATACATGACTCACTTGGATCTTCACCCGATCCAAGTCTTTACGTAATATTTCGACACAATCCTATCCTACACACTAGGACATCATTCTCCTCACACCAATACATGAACTAATCTAGTTACAACACTTCTTGGATCTACATCACCATCAAAGTTTACACAAATATCCCCTCCTCAACTCACACACAAGTCGGATCACAATGACAATATTTACAGAACCTATCACCGTAACACTTGTTACGTTTGTGTGTGGACACCTATAAAATCTCGAGACTTCATTGATGTCGAGAGTTCTTCTCTTGCACTTGACGGAAGAGGAAATCACTTATAAACATATACCGACATGTTATAGTGATCAAAGATTCAAGGGGAAAATAAAAACAGAAAGTTTTGTGTGTGAAAAACCTTGTTTTCTGAAGTGTAACAGTTCAGTATTTATAGACGACGGGACTGGTTCGGCGGTCCCGTAAATAGGCAACGATCCTTTATCACTAAGGGACCGCCGTTCCCTTTAAGGGACCGTCCAGACAAAATTTGTCCTGACGTGGTGAAAACTTATCTGGTGCAGTTTTAGCTGATTGGGGGAAAAATAGCTGTTACACATTTGAATTCAAATATATTTTCTTAATAAAACATTTCTTTAAAAACACAAAAATACTTTTGTGAAAATGTTTTGTCAAACTTAAAAAATGTACGTTTATAAGAAAATAAAACTTCTTTGATCACCAAACTAATGACGGTATAAAGTTTGTTCATACCAGAATTGACGTTGTGGAAGCTTCGTGGAAGTAACGAGTTTCCTCGGTTAAAAACTTATTAACCGTAACTTTACGTAACATGTCTTTATATTTTGTGATTATCAAAACACAAGAAGATCGAATAATGCGAATAACATTTTTGACATTATTTGTATTAACAATCTCCCCCTTTTTTATGATTACAAAATTATGCGTTGATAAATTTTATATGTTTGTGTTTTAGGTAAAATTATGCGTTGATAAATTTTTAATGAGTTTTCCCGTTACTTCTCCCCCTTTTTGTAGAGTCAAAAAGGTCTCGATGTTGTTGAGGAGAGTAGACACGAACATCCTTGACATGGGCATCGTCATTGTTGACGGAATATAAGCTCCCCCTAGCTTAGTGCTCCCCCTTAATGAGGGCACCGGGGAATCGAGCTATGGTGTGATGTACTACAAAAACAAGTTAGGAGCAAAGCACATACATATATATATGAAAGTATGTAAGAAACATGAGGAATATGGGTGTGAAATCAATTAAGTAGAGCAAGAATCAGATAGTATTTGAATTTTAACATTGCATGGGACGGTCCCGTAAACAGGGGGACGGTCCCTTATTGATGGAGGACCGCCGTCCTTTAAAGGACCGCCACCAGTAGGTTCTCTGGTTGTCAGATGTGTTGTGATTCAAATAACTTCTCATTTTTAAGGTTGAGTAATTTTAGTCCATTTACATGTTTGACTTTGACTAATATCACAATATAATATCATAACATAACACATAAATATTCATTCATTACCCACAAGGAGGCAAATAACATCATTCATGCAAGAACGGCCAAAGACAATTGATGCGCGTGATGTGTCATTGCGGTTTAGCAGTGTTAATGCCTACTCAAGTTTTACATTTATATTTAGCCGACTTATCAATAACACACACACTTAACGAGCAGTGTACTCGGTCAGTTTGTATATAATGGTAAGCAGAGTGTCGATCACTAAGAGTGGAACGTATTATCTAGTTATCCTAATCAGTATTTTAATGTTCTAAGTTAGTTTTACAGCCTAATCTAACGAAAGGGGGTTCAGCCTGAGAGACTGTCACAGTTTGGTTATTGATTAAACAGTAAATTAAACTAATGAGCACGAATCATCGAATAGCATACATGTACACAGATAGATAATAGAGACTATAAGAAGACCTGTCCTGATAATTAAGCAGCTTGTCACTTGTTTATTGCTAGTTTTATATGTAGTGTATATTAGTTAAATCATTCTCGTTGGTTTCATTATATCAGCGAGTAAACCCTTAATGATTACTTATGACTATCCTATTTATCCAAAGATATCGGATTAAATAGGCGAGGAAGGGGTATGGTGGCCCAAGCAGTGCTCAGCTAGACACAGAGGTTATCAATGCACTAATATAAATTCACCAAAGACACAAACATATAAACTTTAATTGATGGGAAAGCAATTTTAAGGCGGGCATATGATCTTGCGTACTCACATACTACCGGCCATCTATCCTGATGAATTAAAGCTTCTATTACAATAAAACAAAACTACTTAATGAATTGAATACATGCAGGACCTTCTTACAGTTCTAATATCTTCGTTTGGGGCGTGTCGTGTGTTGCTTATTCGTCTGAATTCGACTCCTTAGGGTTATGGTGCACACCAAATTCGTCTAGGTCTTGGGGTATTTATAGTTTCTGTCTGAGGGTTCGATGCGGCGCATGTAATTGGTAGATGCGGCGCATTGACTTAACTTCGTGTGGGGTCCAAGCTTATTATATTCTAAAATATTCGTACACCGCCTTTAGATGCGGCGTAACTTGAATCTTTATGCGGCGCATGTCCTTCAGTTGTCTTGGATTAATTCTGGTGAAGTCTTGATAGTGATACGCCGTATGTCAATTGTATAATGCGGCGTATCTGGAGTAGAACGAGCTTGATCTTCTTCTTTGACCAAAGTTTCATATGCGGCGCATGGTATAATTCTATGCGGCGCATTCTACAAAGTCAGGCAATGGTCTTCGAATTCATCTAAGTATGATATTGCGGCGTATCTATTGAGTGAGATACGGCGCATCTTCTGGGTTTCAGTAGACTTTTGACATCTTGCTCATTTTGCTCCATAATTAGTCCAAAATCGCCAAGTTTCACCTTTTACCTGAGAATCAGTAAAGTAAACATTAAAGCACCGATTCTCATACATAATAAAGTAAAACAAGTTAAATAAATAGGATAAATGATGATGATAAAATGTACTTATTTGAGTTCATCAAATATTCCCCCACTTGAACTTTACTTGTCCCCAAGTAAACCTTAGATTTAATCTTATGAAAATGTATCCTAAAAGGTATTAGGATTTATTTTTAACAATTAAGCACGTATTCGTTTTATCACAATCACACAACCAACCACTTAACGAAGTAGAAAAAAAATAATTTTTCAATCTAAAACAATTCTAAATCGTTTAGTCGCTAGTTGTGACGAATATTCTATCATAAGCTTGTCAAGTATACACATCTCCCTCACTAAAGCCAAGGAGTAACAAGTCTAAAGCGGTAAAAAGGGTTTGTTGGTTAAGGGTTGATCATCCTTTTTAATCTCTATCGATCTCATATTCCAGAAAAGGCGACAAAATTACGAATACATGATTGAATCCACGACCACGATACTCGCAATTGCTCAATTCCTTAACTCGAATAGGCTAAAGATAGGACCAAGTAATCTTCACCAATAATATTATATCAAAAAGGGCGACAAAATCATAAATACATAGCCGAATCCACGACTACGATACTTAAGATTGCTCAAATCCCTAATCTCAATAAATCAAAGGTTCGGATGAAGAATGATATAGGGTATGGATAATATTTGGGATATAAATTGGTGTAAAATAAAAATAAACAAAACAAATAGATTAAAATCCTAAGTGTGGTTAATTACTTTCCCAACCATCCCATGAATAAGACTCATATCATTGAATAACTCACGCTTTTGACTCATGTAACTCACGCTTTAGGTAGACACGAATTATACTCAATAAAATCTTAAACAAAGAATAACCTTAGTTGGCGTTCCCGTAACGGCCAACTCCCATTCAATCATAAATATAATATACAACAACAAATAGTGGTGATATCTCCCACTTTACAAAACTTTACATAAGTTGGTTAAAACAAACTTCCAACTTCTTTTCTTTCTTTTTCTTTTCTATTTTTTCGATTTTTTTTTTACTGTGTAAAATTTCACAACTTTTTCTATCACGATTTTTCCGGATAATTTTTCCATACTTTTCATAACTTTCAGAAATAACTGTAATAGTGAAAGTAGTAAACACACGAAAAATAAACTAAAAATATACAATATGTACTTTCACTCCAGTTGCATTGTGCAATTTCCCGACCTAACCAAAGATAATGAATTACGCACGCGAACACAGGTAATGTAAGGAAACACACTTTGCCTAAAGTAACTAACCTCGGATTTCAATCTACAGGGTAGGCTAAGGTGTAAGGGTGTAACGAAACATTTTAACAAAGGTGTAAGAAACGAAAGGAATGGCTCTGAGGGTTTTTCTAGGGGTATCTTAGGGGTTGTTTCTTTTTCCCTCCCCATAAAGAATTGGGTCCACTAAAGAATAAATATTACTTTTTTTTTGAAGTGGGTCCCATTATTTTCCTTATAATCCTCTATATCCACAAGGCATAAAAAATGAATCCCTCCCCAACAAGAGGCAAAATAAGACATGGGCCCACATAGACCCCACACATTCTCTTAGTTAACAAAAAAAAAGAAACACCCCCTTACTCTAAAAGTGAGAGTAAACAAAAGGGTTTATACGGGGGTTAACTAACCAATGTAGTTAGTTAATATCACATAACATATAAAGGCTTTTTGGGTTTAATCCTAGAATTTACCAAGTTAGACAAGTCACTCCAATTATATCAATAATACTCATTATGGTGGTCTCGAATAGTATACAAGCCAAGTTCTAAAGTTTACAAGTCACCAGCACACTAAAGTTTTTGATTTTAGGCAAAAATAATGTTATGTGTGCGGCTATGTAATTTAGACTTAAACAAAAACATGCTAAAACAAAATTTTTAAATTTTGATATATTAAGTGCATTTTAAGCATATTTTGAAAAAGTTTGGACAAGTAAGTGTGCTAATTCTCCATCCCCCCACTTAAGTTAAACAACGTCCTCGTTGTTTGTGTTAAAGGTTAAAACTGGAAAATAAAAGAATTAGAACAGAAAAACTTCCCTGATATTTGCTCGGAATGATCCTCCATTATGCGTTTACGAGCAAAAATCAACTTTCTTGTGGATGAGAACGTTTAAGCTTCATAAGTGATGTTTCCATAAAAGGTGCAGGAATCTATAATACCACCTAGACTTTAACACACCTGAGTTAAGAAGGTTCAAACTTGCATAATACATTAGTAGTTAGTAAAAATAAAACCTAGAATTTAAAATTGTAAATCATCAGGTCAGTCGATACGCCGCATCCTATGGAAGAAGATGCGCCGTATCGAGCCTGGAATTAATACGAATCAGAATAAAAGATGCGTCACATCCTTAAACAGGGATGCGCCGCATTAAATAAACTGACAGAATGTTTTAAAGTCAAAAAATAAAAATGCAGAAAAAATAAAATAAGATATGACCAGTGCAGATGATACGCCGCATTCCATGATGGAGATGCGCCGCATCTTCTGCAGGTCTGACAGACTCGACTTAGAACAGAAAACAGATAAAAATTTCCGGGTTGTCTCCCGGTCAGCACTTGTCTTTATTCCAGAGTCTTCAAGTTAGACTCACGTTCAACTCCTATTTTACTCTTGCAACGTGCCATCCTTCTTCCTTCATTCAAAAGATGTTACCATAGAGTTCTGCAACATTCTCTTCAGATCGAGTAAGCTCGTTAAACTCGGCAATCTTGATAGCAGCATATTCTTCCATTGGTCCAAAGGAATACTTAATCACTTCAAATTTTTCAGCAGTGAAGGTCGGAGGTTTCTGATATGGTATCCCGAGAAGTTGACATTTCCTCTTGTTGAATGATTCAACATCATCGTTGAAAAAGCTAGACTCTTGATTGCAAACAAGATATTCTTCAAGTTCCTCTGTTAGTTCTTCATCAATTTCTTTTTGCCCCACTCCTTCTGAAGTTTCCATTGCAATCTTCGGTCAAGCTTTGTATAATCATAGAAGCTTTTATGTACCCATTCCAAAAATGTCATATTCTTAGGCTCGCGAAGTTCCTTAAGTCCTTCGATTCTCGCTTTCTTTTGTAAAGCCTTGCTCTTTCTTTCACCATCTTCAACCAAATCATACCAGCTGTAATCAGCAAAGCTTAAATCATTCCCATTTCGCGTCATACCAATCAGATTTCCGCCATTACAGATTCCTTCATTCCTCCAGTCATGGCTAGGTCATTCACAAGTTTCGTCCTTGAAGCGAATAGGCTCACAACTATGCACCAATTCATCATAGTATACTGCTTTATTAGACACCCATGGAACTTGATCGTTCCATTCATATAACCAAGTATTTTTGAATGCTTCGAAAGTCTTGAACCCCGGCAAGTCTCCAGTAAAAAGATTAGTATCAATTTTTAACAAATAGTTAAATTCGTTAAATTCCTTGCATAGAGGGGTTTCATAATCAAACAAGTTTGTCTCAATTCTACACAGTTCACCCTCTTCTTCTTCTATCTCTTCTTCGTCATTCCCAGCTTTCCAATAAGTCCAAAGTTCATTTTTCAGAGATGAACTCATCTTTTCAGGGTAGCGAAACTTAGATCTCAGCCAACAGGTGAATTCAGAGCTATATTTTTCCAAAAACTTAATTTTTATCTCAACCCAACTAGTAATGGCTTTGATAGGTTTACTCTTTAGCCAACACGTTGCCTCCCCGACTAGTGTAAATGGAAAGACTAGAAGCATAAATCGGTTGTAAGTCATGTTCTTTGTCCTATGGGGGTTAGCAATTTCAAGTATTCTTTCCATGTGCTCGTTAGCGTCTTCATATCCAGATCCACTAAAGGTATTATCTTTCAGTAGTTTAAGAAATTGACCTCTAACAACAAACCAGTTGTTACCACTTGGTCTTACCCTACCAAATTTCCTAGTTGTTGTCAGAGCACGTATCATAATTGTATTCCTCCATGGTCGTAATTCTCGTCATTGTTTCTGTCTCTTTTCTTTCTTTTTCTGAAATCATCATAAAAGCATCAGTAGGATATGTTCAAGAAAGTATTATATCAGAAAATTAACAACGAAAACGAAATACGAAAAATATAAGTTGCTGATATCTGCAGACGATGCGCCGTATCCTTGAAAAAGGATACGCCGTATCATATTATGTTAAAATTAAATCAGACTTTTATTTTAGAAAATAGATACGCCGCTTTTGAATTAGAATGCGCCGTACCTGTCAGATATCAAAAATCAATTATATTTATAAAAATTAAATGCGCCGTATTTTCGTTACGTTTCAAAATACAAGATTTTTGATTTAGTAAATGCGACGTATCGATAAAAATCGATGCGCCGCTTCTGTTTAATAATTCGAAAATTGTTTTTAATTTAAATATTAAATACGCCGTATCTGTTAAAACAGATGCGTCGCATGGCGTTAGGGTTTCGAAAAATTTCTTATTAAAAACAGAATACACCATATCTTGGGGAAAGATGCGTGTACTCGAGTTATTAAACGCGTTGTATTTTTATAAAATTAAAATGCAATACGCCGCATCTGAGAAACAGATGCGCCGTATCGTTTGTATCAGCACAATACAACGACAGTTAGTACAAAGAAAGAAAAATAAAATAAAAAGAAAAATAAAAAGAAAATTACAGAAAATAAAAAACATACAAAAACAGTAAATATGCAAATTATACAATGAATGCAATCTATCTAATATACAACAAGTTAGGGGTTAGTGTCTAAAAACCTAATAAAAAGAAAAACCTAATTAAAATACTAATCAATTTAACAGATAATAACAATTCACTCCCCGGCAGCGGCGCCAAAAACTTGATGCGCGTGATGTGTCGTTGCAGTTTAGCAGTGTTAATGCCTACTCAAGTTTTACATTTATATTTAGCCGACTTATCAATAACATACACACTTAACAAGCAGTGTACCCGGTCAGTTTGTATATAATGGTAACCAGAGTGTCGATCACTAAGAGTGGAACGTATTATCTAGTTATCCTAATCAGTATTTTAATGTCCTAAGTTAGTTTTACAGCCTAATCTAACGAAAGGGGGTTCAGCCTGAGAGACTGGCACAGTTTGGTTATTGATTAAACAGTAGATTAAACTAATGAGCACGAATCAGCGAATAGCATACACGTACACAGATAGATAATAGAGACTATAAGAAGACCTGTCCTGATAATTAAGCAGCTTGTCACTTGTTTTATTGCTAGTTTTATATGTAGTGTATATTAGTTAAATCTTTCTCGTTGGTTTCATTATATCAGCGAGTAAACCCTTAATGATTACTTATGACTATCCTATTTATCCAAAGACATCGGATTAAATAGGCGAGGAAGGGGTATGGCGGCCCAAGCAGTGCTCAGCTAGACACAAAGGTTATTAATGCACTAATATAAATTCACCAAAGACATCAAACATATAAACTTTAATTGAT
>LBNU01017129.1:25359-40086 GCA_014162995.1 Artemisia annua | reverse complement strand
TACGAGAAAAAGGAAATAAATGAAACATTTCCTCTCGAGACACTCAATGCGGTTTCTTTTCATGGAGATTTTGCTACCCCATGGTTTGCTGACTTTGCAAATTACCATGCGGGTAACTTTGTTGTGAAAGGGATGTCATCTCAACAGAAGAATAAGTTCTTTAAAGATGTTAAACATTACTTCTGGGACGACCCCTACTTGTTCAAAATCTGTGCGGATCAAGTCATCCGGCGGTGTGTATATGGTCAGGAAGCCATTGATATTCTCAAGGCTTGCCATGCTGGACCTACTGGGGGACATCATAGTCCCAACTACACCGCCAAAAAGGTGTTTGATTCCGGATTCTATTGGCCCACGATTTACAAGGATGCCCAGGATTTAGTAAAAGCTTGTGACGCTTGTCAACGTCACGGGAATAATTCACAAAGGAATGAAATGCCTCAAAATGCAATTAAAGTTTGTGAGATCTTTGACATATGGGGCATTGACTTTATGGGGCCGTTTGTATCATCTCGAGGAAATAAATACATACTTGTGGCTGTTGACTATTTGTCAAAATGGGTTGAAGCGAAAGCATTACCCACCAACGATGCCCGAGTTGTTGTGAAGTTTCTAAAATCTCTTTTTGCCCGTTTTGGAACTCCACGTGCTATAATCAGTGATCGTGGTATGCATTTCTGCAATGACAAATTCGATAAAGTCATGCAAAAGTACGGTGTAACTCACCGTCTTTCTACCGCGTATCACCCCCAAACAAGTGGGCAAGTGGAAGTTTCCAACCGAGGAATAAAAAGAATTCTGGAAAGGACAGTAGGTGAAAATCGTGCCTCTTGGTCGGACAAACTAGATGATGCACTCTGGGCCTTCCGTACAGCTTACAAAACACCCATCGGGTGTACGCCTTACAAGCTAGTGTACGGAAAGGCGTGTCATTTACCGATTGAGCTTGAGCACAAAGCCTATTGGGCCTTGAAGCATGCGAACTTTGACCTTCAAACGACGGGTGATCACCGCAAAGTTCAAATGAATGAATTAAATGAACTACGTGATCAGGCCTACGAGAACTCTTTTTTCTACAAAGAAAAGACAAAGAAGATTCATGAATCAAAAATAAAGAACCACGTTTTCAACGTTGGTGATCGAGTCCTTCTTTTCAACTCAAGATTAAAGATCTTCTCGGGTAAACTCAAAACCCATTGGACTGGACCATTCACTGTTGCCAAAGTTTTTCCATATGGTACCGTTGAGTTATCTTAAGATGACGGGCTAAATTTCAAAGTGAACGGTCATCGGTTGAAGCACTAATTTGGAGGGGACATTCCAACAATGGTTTCAAAATCAACATCATGATGATCAAAAACCTCGTCCACCACTCTAAAAATAACGTCATCCGTATCGGATTCAAAATCAACATCGGGTGGTTTCGCGGGCGGACGAGAAAAGAGAAATGAGTCGGTATCGGAAATCAAATCATCATTATGAATTTCTTCATTAAGCACGTTTCTTCGAAGGTCATTCTCGTTATTCTCAATACCCGGTGTAGAAATGATATGATTAAGTTCATCGGAGAATTTCTCGTGAAGAGAATCAATCATATTATGTGAATTCTGGACCTCGGGTTCCATTTCGGACTCATCACAAGGAATATCGAAGATTGGATTATTTAGAGTGAATTCCAAATCGAAATCAAATAATGGATTTGTGAAAGTCATATTGAATGTTTCGGAAACCCTTGGAACAAGGTCATCAATATCCGTAAGATGATCGAATTCAACTTCTTTCGGAGGGTGAGAAAATGATTCGTCATTTCCTTCATTATTTTCTTCTTCTAAGCTGACGAGCTCAGAAGGTATTTCGTCCACATAATCGATGTCTCCACAAGATAAAGAAGTACATACATCGTCAGAATCGGAATCGGAGAACATCTCAACATGATTATTAAAATTGTCAAGAGGAGGTAACTCAAACTCTTCTGCCGTATCAAAAACATATTTCTCAAAATCGGGTAAAGAATCCTTGAGCTCGGGCTCCAAAGGATCTGACGGCTCAACAATAACATCAACGTTGTCGTTCTTCGTAGGGAGAGAAGGTGACGGTTCTTCATTCAATAAGTTTTCAAGGAGAAGAATATCCCCCTCCGGATCAAAAGTAGAGTCAGCAACTTTAGTCGAAATAGAATCATTATTAGCAAGAAAAGCATCGATCTCATCCAAAACGGGGTCACTTCCCTCAACTGGTGTGAGAGAAGGATGGGAAGAGTCGGGAATATCTTCAGATATATCAAGATGATCATTTTCAATAATTTCAGAATCACCGTTAGAAATTTCATCGGACTCACTTGGGATTGGGACAAGGTTCTCAACACTAGACTTTTTGAATTCGTTCGATTTCATTGCCGGAATAGTGTTAAGAGGCTCGTCCCCCATTTTTAGAGAGTCCTCGGGTTCTACAGGAGAAACAACGGAAGCTTTGTGAGGATTAAGAACAATCGCAATTTTCTCATCATCGTCGTCAGAATCAAAGTAGATAAAATTCTTAAAAGGATTAGACGCTCTCTCCTCAGCAAGTAATTCTGCAATAGACTTCTCGCAAGGCTCGGGAGTATGAGTAACACGATTATCCGTAAACTTTCGTAACATCTCACCAAAGGATTTCAGTTCCTCCATAACTTCATCCGAAATTTGAAAATTTGACGAATTTTGAAAAGAATCACCATTGTAATATGGTACTTGCTCATACGAGTTTTGAAAAGGAAGATTAAAATCGTTTTGAGGATAATTATCAAAACTCGTATCACAAGCATAAGACGTTTCAGCACACGGGACGTAACATATACAATTCGTGTATCCACATTGATTACAAAAACATTGTCCACACGGTAATCCTTCGTCGGATGGATTTCCACAATTAAAACAAGTGAACGAAGGTGGTGGTGGTGTCGGATAATAATCGGGAACGTTTTGAAGTATTGCATTTTGAACATACGCGGGAGAATTACAAAACCAACAAACGCCGTCATGAATATCACTACCACATTGTTCGCACGTACACCAAACACAAGAATCTTCAAAGAACGGTTCACTACAATTAACACAAATCGGATCCATAAGAATTAAACATAAGAGGAGAAAAAGATAGAATTAAACGATTTAGAGGATTAGAAAAAGATTTAAACGGATAAGAGGGTAAGAGGATTATTTTTGGTATTTTAATGACGTAAAAACGAATTAAGATAAAAGTAAAACAAAAAATGAAAACCAATCTTGAAAAAGAAAATGTTTTTGGATTTTTGTAATTTAGAAAAATGAAAAACAAAAGAAAAACAAATTTGGAAAAGAAAATATTTTTGGTTTTTTATAAATAAGAAAAATTAAAAATCACAATATTTTTGTTTTTTTTTTCTTTTGTTTTGTTATTTTTTTGTGATCGATTCGTCACCCGAAATCTTTTCCTTCAAATCTACTCACAACGAAGGAGTTGGTCGTAGAATTAAAGTAATCCGAAACCGAATAATTTCACAATCTCTTTTTTTACGTTCAAACTTATTTGGTTTACAACACCCCTCCTTCAACGGAAGAGCGAGGATGTTTATTATATTTTTGGTATTTTGCAAACACTTTAGGAAAAGTGNTCTTCTTTCTTTTTGAAAGAAAAATTGTTGGAACCAAGGGAACAATTCTTCCTTCCACTTCCTTTCCCAAAAAAGAACTTTTTCATTTTTAACGAAGGAAAAAAACCCAAAAAGTTCAAAGTGGATTAAAAAACTAAAAAAAGTTAAATTTTCCTTTGAAAAGGTCGAAAACTCAAAAAAAGGGAGTTAACCTCCCTCATCTCCGGAAAAATAAACGCAATTTCTTGGGAGGGTTTTGGAAAAGATTTTTAAAAAATTTTTACACCTGTTTTTTTTTCCATAACTTTTTTGCTTTAAGGGGGGGATTTTGGAGTTTAGGGGAAAAGGGGAAAAAAAGACTGGCTTTCTTCATAAAAAAAGGTCTTTTTTGGGAACCGTTCAACACCCCACCCAAAAAAAGGGGGGCAAAAAAAAAGCAAAATTTTTTGCTTTGGGAAAAACTTTCTTTCCCGGGGAAAAAACATTCAAGGGGGTTTTTTTAAAAACCCCTGGAAATCTTTTGTTAACCTTCACAAAAAAAAAATTTTTTTTCTTTATGGAGGGGGGATTTGAAAACTTTTTTCAAAAAAAAACGGGCAGTTCAAAAACATTTCAAAAAGGGAAGACGGGGGTTTTTAAAAAAAATTTCCCAAAAAAAAAAGATTTTCATGAAGGGTTTAATCAAAAAACCAAGGAAACAGGGTTTCTCAAACTTTCTTGAATTTGCGGGATTTTTGATTTTAAAATTCCCCCATTTTCGTTCAAAAAAAAAAGGTTATTTTTTTAAGGAGTTTTTTTGGGGGGGGGTTCATTCCCGGGGGAATTCTTCATCGGGCAGATTTTTTCAAAATTTTACCAAAAAGATTTTTTCTTAAAAAAAAAAAATCGGGGCCCGGGCCTTATGAAACCCAACAATTCTCCTTTGAAAAGAAAAAGATGCTTTTCTTTATTATTTCTTTCTCCACCTGAGTGCAATTCAAAAAAAAAGGCTTTTTGGGAAAAAAACATTTTAAAAGGAAAAAACAAAGCTTACTTTTGAAGCCCACTCAATTTTCTTTTAGGGTTGCCCCCCCGAATTTTTGGGGGACTTTTGCCTTTCTTAGGCTTTATGAAGAGATGCGCAAAAAAAGTGATTTTGCTTATCGGTTTTTGCAATTTCTTTTTGGGGGCAAAAACGAAAAAAAAAAAAAACCAAAAAAACATTTTTCAAAAAGGGCCTATCCATTACGCAAAAGTTTAAAAAAAAAAAAACCAATGAAACGAGCTTTTCAAAAAAACACACATTTTTTACACCCACTACGGAAAAAAAAAAAAAAAAAAAAACAAACTATTAAAGCCGTTTGGGGGCTGGGTAAATTCGGTTGGGGAAAAAAAAAAGTTTTGGGCCCGGTTTTTTTTAACTTGAAAAAAATCCTTTGGACCAAAATTGGGCCGTAGGTTGGGTTATTAAAATGGGGAATCCCCAAACCTCGGGGGCTTTCTTTTTTTTTAAAAAATTTTACCTCTTTTTTTTTTGGCAAAAAACCAAAGATTTTGCAAAAAAAAAGGGCCGAGATTTTTTGGCTTCCGGTTTGGGGGGGTTTTTCTTTCCTCCTACAAGAAATTTTGAATAATCAATTCCATTTCGTTGATAAAAAAAAAAAAAAAAAAAAAAAAAAAAAAAAGGAGCTTGAGTTGAAAAAAAAAAAAAAAAAAACCTAAAGCTTTTATTGACTTGGGGAACCACCAAATTTGTTTTTTTTTCCCGTTTAGGAAAAAACCCTTCAACCAAACGAATGTGTTTCGAAGGAAGAAAGGGGAAAATTTTAAATGAAAAAAAAACAAACCATTTTTTTCCTCTTCGAGAAACCAACTTCAATTTTTTTGCGGTTTCTTTTTTCAAATTTGGGGGAAAAGGAAATTTTTTTTTGGCTTTTACCCATTGGGTTTTGCTTGACTTTTGGCCAAAAAAATTTTTTTACCAAATTTGCGGGTTAAAAACTTTGTTTGGTGGAAAAGGGATTTGTCATCTTTCAAAACAAAAGGGAAAAAAAGGGAAAAAAAGTTCTTTTTAAAAAAAAAAAATTGAAATGTTAAAAAAAAAAAAAAACATTTACTTCTTTGGGGGACGGGAAAAACCCCTAAAAACTTGTTTCAAAAAAAAAAATCTGTTGCGGGATTCCAAAAAAAGGTTTTTCATTCCGGGCGGGGTGGTTGGTATTTATGGTTTCAGGGGAAAAAAAAAAAAAAAAAAGGCCAATTTTTGATATTCTTTCCAAGGCTTTTTGCCATGGCTGGGAACCTTAACTTTGGGGGGAAAAAAACAAAAAAATTCATAAGTTCCCAAAAAAACTACACCGCCCAAAAAAAAAGGTGTTTTGAATTCCGGATTTTTCCTTATTGGCCCACGATTACCAAAAGGATGCCCAGGATTTTAAGGTTTAAAAAAAAAAAAAAAAAAAAAAAAAGCTTTTTGTTTTTTTTTTGACGCTTGTCAAAAAAAAACGTTTTTCAACGGGAATAATTTCACAAAAAAAGGGAAAAAAATTTTTTGGAAAAAAATTTGCCTCAAAAAAAAGAATGCAATTTAAAAAAAAAAAAGTTTTTGTTGAAAAAAGAATTCTTTTTGAAAAAAACATATTTTTGGGGGCATTGACTTTTTTAAAAATGGGGGCCCGTTTTGTTAATCAATTTCTCGGAAAGGGGGAAAAAAAAAATTTTTAAAAAAAATTACATTTTTTACTTTGTGGGGCTGTTTGGACTATTTGTTCAAAAAAATTGGGGTTTGAAAAAAGGCGAAGAAAAAAAAAAAAAAAGGCAATTACCACCAAACGATTGCCCGGGAAAAAAGTTTTGTTTGTGAGGTTTACTTTAAAAAAATCTTTCTTTTTTTTTTTTTTTTGGCCCCGTTTTGGGAAAAAAACCTTTCCACGTTGCTAATAATCAAAAGTTTGATTCGTTATTTGGGTTTTTTGCATTTCTTTTGCAATTGGGGGACAAAAATTTCGGATTCTTAAAAGTCATGGGGCAAAAAAAGTTAACGTGGTAAAAACTTTCCACCGGTCTTTCTCTTTAACCCGCGTATTCAACCCCCCCAAAAAAACAAAAAAAAGTTTTTTTTTGGGGCAAAAAGTTTTGGGAAAGGTTTTTTCCCAAAAAAACCGGAAGGGAATAAAAAAAAAAAAAAGAATTTTTCTTTTGGGAAAAAAGGGGAACAGTTTTAGGTGAAAAAAAAAAAAAAAAAATTCGTTTGGCCTTTTCTTTGGGGTCGGACAAAAAAAAAAACTTAAAAAGGATTTGATTTTTTTGGGCAAACTCTTTTTGGGGGCCTTTCCGTTTTTTTTTTTTTAAAAAACAAGCTTACAAAAAAACAACCACCATCGGGGGTTGTACGCCTTTTTTTACAAAAAGGCTAGTGTAACGGGAAAAAAGGGCGTTTTGGTCAAAATTTACCGATTTGAACGCTCCTCCTGAAGCAACAAAAAAAGCCTATTTGGGGGGCCTTGAAGGGCATTGCGAAAAACTTTTGAAAACCTTCAAAAAAAAACGGAACGGGGGTTTTTGGATCACGCAAAAAAAGTTTTTTCAAAATTGAATGGAAAATTAAAAAAAATGAACTACGTTTGGGAATTCAAGGGGCCTTACGAAGAAAAAACTCTTTTTTTTTCTTTTTACCAAAAAAAAGAAAAAAAAAAAAAAAGACAAAAAAGGAAAAGATTCAAATTTTGAATTTCAAAAAAAAAAAAAAAAATCTTTAAAAAAAGACCAACGTTTTTCCAAAGTTGGGTGGTGAAATCGGAAGTCCTTCTTTTTTCAAACTCAAAAAAGGATTAAAAAAGATCTTCTCGGGTTTAAAAAAAAAAACTCAAAAAAAAAACCCATTTTGGGGGGGAACTGGCCATTTTCACTGTTTTCCAAAAAAAAAAAGTTTTTTCCAATTATGGTTTAACCGTTTTTTTGGAGTTTTTATCTTTTTTTAAAGAATTATTGGAACCGGGGCTAAATTTTTTTTCAAAAGGTTTGGGAAAACGGGTTTTCAAAATCGGGGTTTGGAAAAAGCCAACTAAAAAATTTTGGGGGAGGGGGGGGGGAACATTTCCAAAACAAAACAAATTGTTTTTTCAAAAAAAAAAAAATCAAAAAAAAAAAACATTCCCATGATTGATTCAAAAAAAAAAAAAAAACGCCTGTTCCCCCCACCACTCTTAAAAAAAAAAAAAAAAAATTAAACGTTTCATTTTCCGTATTCCGGGGAAAAATTCCAAAAAAACTTTCAACAAAAAATTTTCGGGGGGGTGGTTTTCGTGCGGGCGGGAACGAAGAAAAAAAAAGAGAAAAGGGGGAAATTGGGAAGTCGGTAATTTCGGGGGAAAAATTCAAAAAAATCAAAATTTTCATTATTTTTGAATTTTTCTTCCATTTTTTTAAAAGGGGCACGGTTTTTTCTTCGAAAAACAGGTTTCATTTTTTTCTCGGTTATTTTCTTCAATTTTAAACCCCGTGTAGGAAATTTTGTTATGAATTTAAAAAAAAAAAGGTTTTCATCGGAAGAAATTTCCTCGTTATTTTGAAAAACAAAAGGAGGAATCCAAAAAAAAAATTTCATTTTTTTAAATTATGTGAAAATTCTGGGACCCTCGGGGTTTTTCCATTTTTTTCGGGGGGAACTCATCACAAGGAATATCGAAAGAAATTTTGGGATATATTTTTAAAGGGGAGTGGAAAATTCCAAATCCGGAAAAAAAAAAAAATCAAAAATTAAACGGAAATTTGTTTTTGAAAAAAAAAAAAAAAGTTTTTCATTAATTTGAATTTTTTTTTTTTTGTTTTTCGGGGAAAAAAAACCCTTTTGGAAAAAAACAAAAATTGGGTCAATTTCCAAATTAAATCCGGTTTAAAAAGGAATGAATTCGGAATTCAAAAAAAAACTTTTCTTTCGGAAGGGTTTTGGAGAAAAAATGATTTTCGTCATTTTTTTCCTTCATTATCTTTTTTTTTCCTTCTAATTGCTGGAACGAAAAGCTCAAGGAAAAAAAAGGTATTTTTTCGTCCAAAAAACATTAAAATCGGAACTGTCTCCACAAAAAAGGATAAAAAAAAAAAGAAAAAAAAAGTACATTAAAACACAAGTTCGAGTCAAGAATCGGGAAATCGGGAGAAAAACATTTCTCAAAACATTTTGGAATTTATTTAAAAAATTTGGTTTCAAAAAAAAAAGAAAAAAGGGAAGGTTAAACTTCAAAAACTCTTTTTCTTTTGCCGTATCAAAATAAAAAAAAAAAAAACAATTTTTTATTTTCTCAAAAAAAAAAATCGGGGTTTAAAGGAAAAATTTTTTTCCTTTTTGAGGGCCTCGGGGGGGCTCCAAAAAAAAAAAAAAAGGAAAATTCTGGACGGGGCTCAAAAACAAATTTAAAAACATTTTTCAAAAAAAAACGGGGTTTTGTCGTTCTTTCTTTCGGTAAGGGAAAAAAAAAGAGAAAGGTTGGACGGGGGGGTTTCTCTTTTTTCTTTTCAAAAATAAAGTTTTTTTTTCAAAGGAAAAGAAAAGAAAAAATAATTTTTTTCCCCCCTCCGGATCAAAAAAATTTTTTTAAGAAGTCAAGCAAAAAAACTTTTTAAAAGTTCGAAAATAAAAAAAAATTTTCATTTTATTAGGGCAAAAGAAAAAAAAAAAAAAAAAAGCAAAAATCGAAAAAATTTCTTTCATTCCAAAAAAAAAAAAAAAAAAAAAAAACGGGGTTTCACTTTTTCCCTTTCCAAAAACTGGTGGGTTTGAAGAAGAAAGGATGGGGGGAAAAAAAAGAGTCGGGATTATCTTTCAGGATATAATTCAAAAAAGGAATTTTGAAATTCATTTTTTTCAATAAAAATTTTCCAAAAAAAAGGAACAATTCCACCGTTTAAGAAAAAAAATTTTCATTCGGAAACTCAACTTTTTTGGGATTTTGGGGACAAAAAGGTTTTCCTCAACCAAAAACCTTAGGGGGACTTTTTTTTTGAAAAAATCGGTTTCGAAATTTTTTTTTCATTTTTTGCCGGAAATAAGTTTTTCTCTTTTTGGGGTTTTAAAGAAAGGGGCTCGTCCCCCATTTTTAATGAAGGAAGTCACCTTCGGGGTTTTCTACAGGAGAAAAAACAAAAAAAAAACGGGAAAAAAAGGGGCCTTTTTATGGTTTTGAGGGATTTTAAAAAAAAAAAAAAAAAAAAAAAAAAAAAAAAAAAAATAAAGAAAACAATCCGCCAATTTTCCAATCATCGTTCGTCAAGGGGAAATTCAAAAAAAGGGTTAGATAAAAAAATTTTCTTTTTTAAAAAAAGGGATTTTAAAAAGGACCGCTTTCTTCTCCTCAAAGCAAAAAAAGTAATTCTGCAATAAAAGAAACTTTTTTTCTCGCAAAAGGCTCGGGGGGGGGAGTTATTGGGAAAGTAAAAACACGGAATTTATCCCGTTAAAAAAAAAAACTTTCGTTTAAACCAAAATTTCTCCACCCAAAGGGATTTTTCAGGTTTTTCCCTCCCAATTAAAAAAACCTTCATCTTTTTGAAATTTTGAAAAAAAATTTGAATTTGAATAATTTTTTGAAAAAAAGGAATCACCATTGTTAAATTTTATGGTAACTTTTTGGGCTCATTTTTTACCGAGTTTTTGAAAAAGGGGGAAAAAGATTTTAAAAAAATCGTTTTTTTGGAGGATAATTTTAATTTTTTTCAAAAAAAAAAACTCATAATTCAAACAAAAAAAGAAAAAAAGCATTTAAAAAAAGACGTTTCAAAGCCACAAAACGGGAGGGGGGGATTGGTTAAAAACAATAGTTTTACAAACATTTTCGGTTGTATTCCCACATTTGATTTTACAAAAAAAAAAAAAAAAAAGCATTTTTGGTCCCCACGAACGGTTTTTTAAAAAGATTCCTTTTTTTCGTCGGGATTTTGGGATTGTTTTTTTCCCCCCCCACAAAATTTTTTAAAAAAAAAAAAAAAACAAAAAAAGTTTGAACGGAAAAAAAAAAGGTGCTTTGGGTCGTTGTGGTGGTTGTTTGGGATTAAAATAAATTTTTCGGGAAAAAGAAAACAAAACGCTTTTGAAAAAGGAAATTTTTGATCTTTGGAACAATGTTTTTTTTTTTTTACGGGCGGTGAAGGAGTTTTTTGTTAGACCCAAAAAAAAAAAAAAGAAAAAAACCCCCAAAAAACAAAAAAAAACGGCCGTTTCATTTTTTTTTTGGAATAAAAAAATCACTAAAAACCCCAGCATTTGTTCGCAAAAACGGGTACAACGCAAAAAAAAAACACAAGAAATCTTCAAAAAAAAAAAGAAAACGGTATTCGCAACTTTTTAACAAAATTAACCACACAAAAAAAATCGGAATCCAATTTTTAAAGGGGAAATTTCTTAAAAAAAAAACAATTTAAAAAGAGAGGAAAAAAAAAAAAAAAGAATAGGAAATTTAAAAAAAAACGATTTTTTAGAGGATTAGAAAAAAAGGAAAAAAGATTTTAAAAAAAAAAAAACGGATAAAAGAAGGGTAAAAAAAAAGAAGGATTTTATTTTTTGGGTTTATTTTTTTTTAAAAATTGGAGGTAAAAAAAAAAACGAATTTTAAAAGATAAAAAAAAAAAGTTTTTTAAAAAAAAAACAAAAAAAAAAAAAAAATGGAAAAAAAAAAAAAACCAAAATTTTCTTTGAAAAAAAAAAAAGGAAAAAAAAAAAAAAAATGTTTTTTTTTTTGGGATTTGTTTTTAATTAGAAAAAAAAAATTTGAAAAAAAAAAAAAAAACAAAAAAAAGAAAAAAAAAACCCAAAAAAATTTTTGGGGAAAAAAGGAAAAAAAAATTTAATTTTTTTTGGTTTTTTTATTTTTAAAAAAAATAAAGAAAAAAAATTAAAAAAAAAAATTCCACAATTTATTTTGGTTTTTTTTTTTTTCTTTTGTTTTGTTATTTTTTTGTGATCGATTCGTCACCCGAAATCTTTTCCTTCAAATCTACTCACAACGAAGGAGTTGGTCGTAGAATTAAAGTAATCCGAAACCGAATAATTTCACAATCTCTTTTTTTACGTTCAAACTTATTTGGTTTACAACACCCCTCCTTCAACGGAAGAGCGAGGATGTTTATTATATTTTTGGTATTTTGCAAACACTTTAGGAAAAGTGTTTAATATTTTTTATTTTTACTTTTTATAAAAGAAAATATATACAAGGAAGGTTTTTCAAAACAACGATTTTTCAAAAACGAAAACCAAAATTCACTTCAACCTTCCCCGGCAGCGGCGCCATTTGTTTGGTATATCAATTATAGTATATATATTCTCCAAGGAAATCCGAAGGAAATACGGATAACCCGAGTCGTTCCGTGTGAAGGTGTGAATGTAAAATCGATAATCGTGTCGAAAATGTGTAATGAAAAAGGGGTAAAAGTGATAATGATGAGAATTACACTAATGATAATGAAATAAAATCGCAAATAAACACGTAGGCAAGTAAAACACGTAATTAAAACCTAAGAACGTAACTAAAATGTAAAATAAACGTAAACGCACAAAATAAAAAGTGAATTTTAAGCTACACTAATCCTACGGGTGTGAAAATAATTTTTCTACGTTCTAAATGACAAAAGAAAATTTTTGGAAAAAGAAAAATACTTTACCTTTTAAATTAGTTGTAGTGATTTATAAACAATTAGAACTAATTAAATGCATAAAAAAAAATACTAAATGTTTTTGGAAAATTCTAAGTTTGCAGGAAAGTAGTTTAAGGCAAGACTAAGCTAGGAAAAATAAGAAAAGGGGGGAAAACAGTAGGCAACAAGCAGAAAAATAAGCAAAATAAGATTATAAGCTATAAGGCTAATGCTACTATAAATATTAATCCTAGTATAGTCTAACAAGCAACATGGTCTAGAGCAGATGGTGAGAGGTTGTTTGGTGTGTCTGAGATAGAAAGGATCCAGGTTCGAATTTTGCAAACCCAAATTTTTACACTACTTTTTTTTTTTTTTTTTTTTTTTTTTTTTTTTTTTTTTTTTTTTTTTTTTTTTTTTTTTTGCAAACAGTTAACACCAAATAAGATTGAAAAATTTTTATGAAAACTTTTTTATGGAAAAACTCAACCAAGCTCAGAAAACCTTGCTTGTGCAAACAGTCAACACAAATAGCTTATAAAAGAAATGAAGGCAATCTACAAACTATCCTAAAGGGCTTTTTGCTCAACAGTTAACAAAAGAGAAAGAACAAGCTAACACAAGCACACCCAAGGTATCAATAAGCTATCACCATACTCAAAATCATCCTAATAATCCAAAACAAAACTAAATCCTACTGAATGAGCAGAAATAAGCTTGTAAGCTAGCAATTAGTGAGCATTCATGAACGAACAACCAAAAACACTTGACTGATAAGCTTCAAATAAGCTGAACTAAGGGTAAATAAGCAAAAGGAAACTAAGGGGTGACCTAAATAAGCTAAGGGACAGAAAATAATCAGTTATGAGACCTAAATAAACACTATAGAGCACAAAACTAAGCAAATCCTAACCGTGGCTGCAGAAAAAATGGACTAAGGGGATGAATGGGCTGAATAAGCTGATAAGAAAAATTCTTAAAAATAAACTAAAAATATAGACAACTAGATATTCTACTGAGTAATCACCATACCAAATTTTAGAGCAAGAGAGCTTATAACAAAGAAATGAAAAATCAAAAACTTTGCTGCTGTTGGGACTTTTTTTGACAGCAAAAATGGGTAAAAATGGGTTGAAAATGCAAGTTTTGACCCACAAAAGCTAAGGGCCAGATGTCTAAGAGTAGTATTAACCTATAAGGAACTAGTATGAACCAAAATGAACAACTAAAGAGACTAAAACACTAATCTATCCTAGTTTACTTAAATGGACAGTTAATATTGAAATTTTTTGCAAAACAAGGTAAAATGCTTCAAAACTATTTGGAATTGAAAGATTTTGATCTAAAACTAACAAAAATAAGAAAAGAAAGCTGAATGAATTTAAAGATTTGGTCAAAAACAGTTTTTAGCTAGAAAGAAGGCTTGTGCCAAACACCCCTTAAGGGTTGGCTGTGAGAAATTTTCGACAGAGAAATGCAATTTAAGCTACAACTTTGAAAAATAAAAGTTTAAACAACTCAATGAAGATATGAAAATCATTTTTGAATCATTAAAAGGCATTGAAAATAAGCTGAATAAGCAATTTGCAATAAGCAGTGAAGAATGAAACTTAAAATAACTTGACTAATAAATAAAACTGGAATTGTATTAAGATTGAATACTAAATAGACAGAAATTAAAAGTTTATAATAAGCTAAAACAAGCTACACTAAGCTAAACTAGACTACTCCTAATTAACTAATCTACTCCTACTACCTAGTGCCAAATAAAATTGGCTACATGTTCTATTTATAGTGGCTATCTTAGGGTTTCATCTCTTGTGTCCTTCTTGTCATTATCTGATGTGTGTTTCTTTTGTGTTTGTTTACTGAGAGGAATGGGCAAAGTCATCACTTGTGTTTTCTTTCATTGCATCTCAGCCATACGATTAGCTTGGTGCCCATTTCTTTGTTTGTCAGCCGTTGGATGAATTTTTGGCACCATTTATCTCATGGATTGATGAGGTGGATGTTATCATATGATATAAGCTTGGACTGGAGCATGAAGGGACCAAGGGTGAGTTGGAAAAGATGAAGCAGAGGTGGGGTTGGGGTGTTGGCGTTTTTGGAGGGAAAGCAGGGATAAGGTTTTGGTGTGGGTTTGACTGGGAAAAGTCAATACGGGGTAAAAGGGTGTGTTAGTTTTTGTGTTACTGGGATTCAGGTTTTGTGTAAGTGTGGGTTGGGTTGGGGTGTTAAGTGGTGATGGGTTAGTGGTAAGTTATGGGTTGGGTTAAGTGTATTGGTGGGTTTAGGATATTAGGATTAGTTTAAGGTTTAGTTTTAGGTAATATTAATATTAGTTATTAGGATTAGGATTAATAAGATAGTTAGTAAAAATAATTAGTTTTAATAAAACTGAATATGTAAAATACTTTTGTAGCTTTTTTTTTTTTTTTTTTTTTTTTTTTTTTTTTTTTTTTTTTTTTTTTTTTTTTTTTTTTTTTTTTTTTTTTTTTTTTTTTTTTTTTTTT
>LBNU01017129.1:0-16709 GCA_014162995.1 Artemisia annua | reverse complement strand
GTACCGAAGACAAGCACAATGTTGTGGACGATTACAAGATTTCTTTCGTCAAGTCTATTCAGTTCACTCCAAGGACTAGTGGCGTGAGAATACCAGACAATCTTCTGAATGACAAAATTCTTGTATCTTCGAACTACCGAATCTACGACTTGGCCTACAATGCCGGGAGAGTAGGCATTTCTGAAACCGAAGAAATTCCTAGATACATAAGGGAAACTCGCAGCCAGAGAGGTGCAAAATCTGGAAGCACCGGCAGTACTCCAACTTCTAAACAACCTAAGTCCAAGCCTGCTGCAACCCCAAAACGAAAAGTCATTAGGAAGAAAGTCGCTACACCTGAACCATCACCACTACCATCAGAAGCTAGTGGGTCAAAATTTGGCTCTGAAATCGAAACCGAAACTGATGAAGAAGGGGACTATGAAAGAAGGTATACAGCTGAAGAGGATCCTGAACTCGAACTGGCAAAACAATTAAGTCTAGGAACACTCTCTGAGCAACTACAACAACCTAGAGGAAAAGGAATAGTCATCCGTGAACCTGGGCATGATGATGAAGAAACTGTACAACCTGAACCTGAACCCTTGCCTGACAAAGGTAAACTGAAAAGCATTATCGTTGACACACGAAACCTGGAAAAGGAAGAGCAGAAAAAGCTCAAATTGGCTGCTCGTCTCAACCTTCAACTACTAAAAGCTCATCAGCAACAACTTGAACTCCAAGCTAGAGAAGGTGGTTCTAGCCATACCCTGATATCTCCAACAGCAACTGAAACAACAACCGAACAACCGGAAAAGGATGCTGAGGAAAACACTATCATGAAAGACGTTGGAGAAGAAAAGGCTGCAGATGAACAACCAAAGGAAACTGAGACAACATCTCCAGAGTTCGAAGCTATAGGTTAGGAAGAAAAGGAGTTGACTAAGAAAATATTGGAGGAAACGGCAGAGGAAAATCTTGATGATCAGCCTAATAATCAAGATGAAGATGAACAATTCTTCGATGCCGACATGCCATCACCGCCAAAGGAAAAGTCTCCGACACCTGAACAACCTCCAATCCCTCAAGCAGAACCAGTCAAACAAGCAGAATCGTCATCATCATCAGACCAGTCACCACCACCATCACCAAAAGCAAAGTCAATTCCAATACCGAGAATGAAGAAAGCTAGTCTGAAAACAACCAAGGCATTCTTACGGGCAAGGCGTGCTGCGGGAACTTCAAGAACTAGGAGAACACCACAACAACACGATGGTGATCTTCAAGTCCAAATGAAGAATATGACAACATTGGTTGCTCAGCTCTCAGATGAAGTAAAAGAGCTAAAGCAGACAAAAGCTCAGGTTGATAAGTACAAGCAAGCAGATATGAGTAAGATGATCAGAAAATACACCAATGACTACTTAGCTGAGAATCTCGTAACTGCAGTATCTCCTGAATTGTTTGAACTTCTGAGACCCATCAGAAAAGAGCTGAACACCAGGATTCAAGAAAACATCGTCAAAACACTTCAGTCAACACCTTTTTACCTTCAAACGAACAGGCCTCCTACTGAGCCTGAGGATCTAACCGTAGAACAACTGGAAACTTTGTTAGCTTCCAAACTTACTGAGAAGGAAGAAAAGACCGATGAAGAAGCAGCATTGCTTGAATCCCTAAGGGCAACCGAGTCATGTAAAGAAGCTGCTGGCAGACGAAAACGTCCTAGGAAAGACGATGATCCGGACACAGACTCACAACGTAAAAGAACCAAGTCTAACCGCGAACCATCATCATCCAAACAACCGCTAGCATCAAAGGCTTCCACCCGCAAACCGCAAAGTTCAGCATCCAAGTCTGGACCCACAGCAGCAGAAGAACCATTCATGCTTCATCACGATGATCAACAGGAGGAACCGCAACCTGTATCCACTCAAACTGAATCTCCTGAACCACAAGCTAGACCATCATCAACAACTCAGACTGAAAAGTCTAAGGGAAAGAAGCAGAAGAAGCACTCCAAATGTTTCACATGGTTAGATGCACCTGAGGTTCCTGAATCAGACTGGGTTACCACAATGATCAAAGCTCATCCACCGCTAGAAACCAAAGAACCACTCCCGGGCAACACTCTACAATACGCTCAGAGTATTCTTTCGGGTCTTCAGCTGGAGAAAGTAACAAAAGCTGAACTAAAGCGGATCAACAAGGAAGCTCGTGACTTTCTTTAGGCACGATCAGGAAACAAAATAGAGTTGGACTACCATTTGCAGAACATTGCATCAGCTTTATCAGACTCCTTTGATTGGCTCAATCCGGAATGCAACTTTGATGCACATGGAAAGCACAACGAACCGTATTTCACCGACTGGACCAAACCTTTACCTCTTCAAGGCTTTGCTGACAAGCCTAGAATTCCGTATCAGTTCTTCTTCAACTACGATCTCCGCTACCTGCAACACGACATCAAAGCTTCCAAAGATCGCTACAAGTCTTCTTTACGGATTTTAGTACCAGCTGCTCGTTATGAGATTCCAAACATTGAAGAAACCGCTCCTATTTTCAGCAACTCTATTGTGGAATACAACAGAGACGCTTTGTTTGGAATTCAGAACTGGTCGGAGCGACGAAAGCTCGGCTACACTCACAAACGTGAACGTACATCCGGTGATGTGAAGCACAAAGGCCGAATCGTCGCAATAATGCAAATCCTGGAAGACAAACGGTTTGATTATGTCTACATGAAGGAAATAGTGGTTAAGAGGCAAGACGAACAGCTCTACAAGTTTTGTGAAGCCGATTTCCCACATCTTTATCTAGATGACATAGAAGATATGTATCTAGAGAAAGTTCAAGGAAGAATGAGGGGCTTCCCAACGTCAACTCAGTACAACTTCATCTCTTCCGTGCTCATGTACATAAGGCAACTGATCATCCGTGAACGTGTAGAAGATCTGCAGTTAGGTGTCGAAAGCTACCAGAATCACCTCAACTTGACCAAACCACAACTCATGATCGAAGAACTACATGACGCATCTCAGCTAATGATTCTCCAACAACCAAAGTTCGGGGTTACTTACCTCACCTCAAAGCATCAGCTACGGTTCATGCGGTTCGACGAGCTTCATAAGTTCTGTGATGTTACCTTGCAAAGAGTTCGTGATGGTTTAGTGGAGAGATTGACGGACGATCTGAATAAGGTGAAAGAAGGAAAGCATACTCGTTGGAATTCTAGGACACGGAGAATGGTAAAGAACTTCATCCATGCCATCGAAGAAAGGCTCAACCGGAGGGAGCAGATTAGGAGACTGGAAAGTTACATTGGGGTTCGTCCATCGTTTCCGATCCTGACATTTCAGAGGCCCAATGCCAAGTTCACAGACTTCAATGCCTTGACTTCATCTCAGACATAAGCTTTTGGTATAACCTTTCATTATTTCAAATTCATTCTCATTTATTAAGGCTTGTGTACACATAACAGTGCACAACCCATACCTTGTAAAGAAAGGACCCTGTGGTACGCTTCAGTGCTACAATCCTAAGATAAGGAGCGAAGGCTTCTTACTTTTGAGTAGAATTTATTAAACTTTTCAGATTTTCACAATTCTACTCAAAAGACAAGTATTTCACCTCAATAAGTGTTCATAAGTTGAGAGGGAGTACTTGTACCAAAAACATCATTTTTTAACTTCAAATCTTTGAGGATAAACTCCCAATAAGACTCAAAAAGCATATTTTAATCAAAATCGTTTGCAAAAACAACATTTGATATGCTATTTATCTCATTTTCTACTTGTAAACTTAGTTTCAAAGTTAAATTCCAGACTCATTAGTGTATTTTAAAGTTGTTTTGATCAATCAATTAAGCTCTAAGTTTGTTTATCAGTTTTTACTTAAAAATGCTCAATATCTCATTTCAGTACTAATGTTATTAAGAATGGTTGTTTAGTGTTCAGAAAGCTTACATAAGCTCATTACAATAGTTCCATAATCTTATATAAGAGTTAAATCCAGTTTATCTTAGAAAATCAAAAATACAAAAAAAAATCAAGAAAATAGTTAAAAAAAATCAATGAAAAAGGAAGAAGAAGGCAAGGAGCACTGTGTACTAAGGATGGCAGTGGGTTAGTGGCTTTGTGGAAAGCCTATAGGAGTGTACTTGGTCCACTGGTACAAAAAGTTGTATCGGTCACGCCAAAAATGTGTGACGATATGCATATAGTGTCACACATGTTTTTTTCGTTGTGTGTCACTAAAGGTCCCGCCACCGTAGGTGGCATATGGTCACATTTTTGAGTTCGTGGCCTTTTCCATCGAAAAAGAGTGACCAAAACCCCGAATATGTGTGACAAATTAAGCACAAGTTTTGTTGGATTAGTCAGTATCAGTGACCGTAAACACCTTATAGTCACACGAATGTTTTTTGAGAGTAACTATTGTTCGTCCTTTCGTCACATAAATATATAATATATGTGACATTTGAGATGATTCTTTCTAGTAAATGTGTATTATGTGTGACTATTTCCCGTCCTGTGGCCACATGAATATACAATAAATGTGACGTTTGTGATGATTTAGTCACACAATGGGTGTTGCTTTTTTGGAATTAGTCACATACAATTTAAAACAAAGTGGCCAAAAGTGTTAATAAGGGTGACCATATGCTCTTTAAAGTGAACAAATGTGTATTTTGTGTGACTATTGATCATCAAATGGCCACATGAATTTTATGTTTGTGTGGCCTTTTGTAATATTTAGTCACACAAACCATGTTGGTTTTGGGTATTTAGTCACATACAATTAAGCAAACAGTGGCCAAAAGTGTTAATAAGTGTGACCATATGTTGTTTAAAGTGAAGAAATTTGTATTTTGTGTGACTATTCATCATCCAATGGTCACATTAATTTTATGTTTGTGTGGCCTTTTGTAATATTTAGTCACACAACGAATTAAGCGAACAATGACCAAAAGTGTTAATAAGTGTGGCTATATACATCTTTCAGTCACATTTAAAAAATCAATATATATCAAAACAAATTCAAATACAATAAAATTGGAATGTATATAATTGAACCAAATATAAAATTTGTATATAACTCTATACCCTAGGACCTCCTTTTATACACCAAGGAGTCCTAATCGGCTTACATTACTTTCCTAAGTATCTATAATCTTTTCCATAGACAACTAATACATATCATATAAGCGGTACTAACTATATGAACCAACAGTACTAACTTATAACTAGCAGCTGTAACTAATACACTAGCAGTACTAACTTCAAGCAGTCTTAATCTCGAGCAGTCTTAACTTTGTACTAGAAATACTAACTTTCACTGTCAGTAGTGACTTTTGTACTAATCTCATCATCTAGATATTCTCCCTCTCTGTTTTAATTAAAAAAAAGACAAAAGTTAGAAGCACAGACAATATCTTTTCTTGCCGTCGATGATTGTGTTTGGTTTGTATGTGTATGTGCATGTGCTTGCATTTAAGAGATAAGCAAAAAGTTACCAAGAGCCGACGAAAAAAGCGTTCTGATATGTCATATGCTTTCAAATACCCATTTTGCTGTAGTTGTAGAACAAAACGAGCAGACAGTTGATCGTTCACACTAGACAGTTCATATATCCGGTACCATTCAGCAAATAGCTGAGTAACCTGTTAACAACGGAAGTTGCATGCTTAGTTCTTTAGACAATCTATATCCTCAATATTTTTGCCTTAACCAAATAAACACCTAATAGCAAACATGTACATTCACATTTAGAACATAACTTCTCATCTTATTGTAGCTCTTCTTAACCCATTACCTGTTTGTCCTGTTAGGGATAAAAACAAACCCTGAACCGGCCAGTTCATAGCTGAAACATTCTATGTCTAATGATATGCATGCTGATAGACCTCTAGTGATGATGAAATACCTGCAAATCTACTGCCAAACTCAAAGCCCTTGGTTGCAGGTATTGATAAAGCTGTCTTAGCCAATTCAGCTTCAAGTTTGTCAAAAACTGGTGAACCAAGTCCCTGCCATGTAGATTTTGAAGTACCAATAATAAGTGAGCAAGTGCACACAGCTGTATATAGACACTTAGTAAAAGAGAATTAGTGCTTACTCGGGGAGTTTTCGCACAATACATGTAACAACACCGCCAACAGAATCACCTCTCACTCGGACAACATCAATAGCAACAATCATCTTCCTTGCATATTCGGGATCTGGGCACCTACATATGTTGCTCTCTAACAATTGTAATTTACTAGTTACTACATATATCTGACAAAACTCCATAGTCCTCTACTCCTTCTTAACTGCATGCCTGTACATAACTTCATGTTCAAGACCTGAAACAAAATTGAATTACAACCTTAAAGTAAATTTGCTATTTTGGGCTTAAGGCATTGCAAATGACAAAACAACATCTGAGTTGTTACAACTCATAAATCTCAATACTGTGCTGGTACTAACTTAAGAAAAAGTTGATACTTAAAATGTCACTAGGCAAGCCTCCTATATCCATAGAAGATAGTGGACACCAATAGCACCATTATGAGTTTTCAATCAATCAGTATAGTTACAACTCATAAATTGTATCCATATCTTTGTACACAATGAGCATCACGGCAGATCAATTAATGTGTATAGCGGGTTAATTGCATAAAATAATAACCAACTTTGTTTGCACCTAAATAAAACCCTTAAAAATAATTTGACAGTAAAAGTCAACATGGTCAAAGGTAGTGACTCGTCATAGCCTGTATGAATTACCTTAAAATGAAAGTTTTGAGGGCATCTTAGGTGCCAAGAAAGTTGGTTACATGAATAATATCTGCTCCCATTTATATATGTTTGGGATCACATAAACCCTAAATTAGAAATTACAAAGTAAAAAAGAAAAAAATAGAAAAATCACTAAATCACTAAGTTAACGCACGAACACTTCAGATTGATTCTCTAACTGAAGATACAATACAATAAAGTACCTGATTCATGGATAAATGAACTTGACGAGAGGGGGTGTGAGATTGATTAAGAAAATTAGTTGGGGAGAAGATATTATGAAGATGATGTGAGATCTGAGAAAAAAGATATATATAAGATGGGTGGAGGGGCAATTTGATTTTGGGGAAAAATTTAGGCGGGGTTTGCAAAACGTTTGTGAAAAGTTTGAGTGGGAAATTTTATTTTGGGAAAAATTAAGTTTTTTACATATAAATTTAAGGGATAAATACTAAATAGTACTATAAATTTAGGCAGGGTTTACGAAACGTTTATGAAAAGTTGAGTGAGAAATTTTATTTTGGGAAAAAGTAAGTTTTTTACATATAAATTTAAGGGATAAATAGTACTATAAATTTAGGCATTTTATTGTTGAGTTTAAAATATATTTGAATCTAATTGAATACAATATATTGCCTAGCCACAGGGCAACCGGGCCATTTTGGTAATTATCCCTAAATTTAACACATGTAACATCTTAATCTTAGTTTTTATTAGGGACATAAATTAGCCGAGCCACTCGTGAAAAGCTCATGATCATATCAGTAAAAAGCTTGAATGATTTGAGCTTTTGTCGAGTAACTAGAGTTCGTTCGAGCTGATTCTTATCGAGCTTTAATTTGAGCTCAAGCTCAAGCCTATCAAATGAACTCGAAATGTTTAATGAGTTGAGCTCAACCTTATATAAGTTCGACTCGAGTTATTGTTGAGTTTTCGGGCTTGTAAATGACATAGCATATGTTTTTTTTATATTTCGAGTCAAGCTCAAGCCGAGTTCAAATTTCTCGATCCCGGATAACATGAACGTGGGAGGTCCCTGTATACTTGCTTCTTAGTGGATGTGACAAACGATATACACACCTACCAAGCCGGTGCAACCCATGCATGACTGCCTTTAATAACTTCAAATACAATTCATATAACCTTCACACTATAACTATACACCTAACAAGCCGGTGCAACCCATGCATGACCGGTGATAATGGCTAATTCACATGGGTCATGTGCATTAGGTTATCACTTGTCACATTCATTAATTGGTATTTGACATCATATGGGTCATATGCATTGGGTTATAGTTGCTTAGAGTGTAATGTTACGACATCCATGACTGTTGACAATGGGTAATTAACATGAGTAATGGGTCATGTGCATTGGGTTGTAGTGGCTTATAGTGTCATGTTATCGACCAATACATGACTGGTGATCGACAAATGGGTAATTAACATGGGTCATAGGTCATGTGGATTAGGTTGTAGTGGCTTATAGTGTAATGGAACCCATGCATGACCGGTGACAATGGCTAATTCACATGGCCCATGGGTCATGTGCATTAGGTTTTGTAAACTAAGACAAATACTATACAAATTTTTATACGACCGAATAAACCGATTACCAAACCGATGAACACCCCTAATAGACACTAGCAGGGTACCCGCGCGCTGCAGCTGCGGGTATCGTGTAAATAAAATTTTATGCGAGTAATGTATCTGATTATATATTCTTCGTGACAATTGATGATAATATTATGGAGGCCGGTTGAACCGGACAAAACCACCAAAAATCGGGAACCGTTTGGGAAAGTGGTTCGTTGTACGGTCCAGTTTTAAAAACCATGTATACAAGATAAAAAGAAAGTTATATTAATTGTACGAAGTTTTTTTTATGTTTGATTAGCTTGTACAATAATCATATTAACATGTACCTTTTATGTAGAGGTGTTTTTTTTACAACATTAAATAGGGGGTTGAAAAGTTAAATGGTTGAACATTTATTGTATTAGATTGTTGTACTAATAGCTTAGCTGATTGTATTTACTTAAAAATCTCTTTTTGGTAATCTTAAAAATTTAATATGATAGAAGGTATAAGTAGTATAGATAATACAACATTTTTTCAAAAGTATCACAAATCTTAATAAAAAATATCTTGATAAAAAATTTGAAATGGCATTCTTCAGAAATGAAATTAAAATTAACTTCCCGCCCTCCCAAATAGTTTTTTCCCCAAATTAGTTTTCCCTCTTTCTCACCCAAAATTGAAATTTCATTTTCTCTAACAATTGTCCATCGATCCTTCCCCTTTCTCCAGCTGTTCTATCACACGCCTTACTATTTCGTCAACAAAGTTGTTACTCCGCAATTGGTTTTGCAGCCATGTTTGGTCGACTCTTGAGCCCTTATCAAGGTAATACACATATTTCTACTACAATAGTAGCTTAATTGTTATGTTTGAGTGTTTCTAAGAAGCCAAATTATATTACTAGTAGATGTAGAAATATTGGGTTACCATTTTTTTGTTTAATGATTATACCTGTCATTACCAATACATGTGGTATTTATAGTGTAATCCTTATCGTTAGTGTGGTTAAACCTTAAAAGAACCACTTCAATACCACTGGAACTTACAATTGAATAACTAATATTATTTGCTCATATTTAGATCTTACATGTTTATGATGCCCGCGAAGTGCTCGATGGAATGCTTGAACGAAATGGGTCTTTTATGTAAATATAAAAGATACATTTGGTAGATGGAGGAAACAAGTTATTGTTGTAGATAATTGATAACATTGTGAGTTTTATTGTTATTTTTATTTGTTATGAAATGAGTTTTTTTTATTGTCCAGTTGCGAGCTCTACTCGTTTTAACTGTACGTAGCTACGTGAATGTAACCGAGTCAAAAAAATGAGAAGTTTTATATATAAGAGATGGTAATTGAAGTTTTAGTTTTGAGTTCTATTTCAAGTACTTAGAGCTTGTTTGTTCTATTTCAAGTGTGTAAATACTTTGAGCTTGCAACTGAAGGTAAGATGCTCTACTTTTTTATATCCACATCAAAAGTTATTTCCTTTGTGCAGCAACTGATGCGGCAATGGATGCTCAAGATAACTGCATATGCGGACCGTCTTCTTGATGATTTAGATGATCTTGACTGGCTTGAGAGTATTAAGGAAATGCATAGAAATTGGATACGAAAATCAGAAGGGGCAGAGGTGGTCAAGAAACAGATTCAGAAATTGTCTTTTATACCACAAAACCAGATATCATATTTAGAGTTTGGAGTGACGAATCAGGAGATGAAGAGCTTGAATCACAGAAATATCACAGCCACATTGCAGATATCAGGTTACATAATGTTTCATTTATAGCGTACAAAAATAATCTAAAAGTAAACACATTTTGTTGATATTTCTCACCTAAGTTATTACAAACTACATACTGATAAGAATTCCAATGTATTTTTGGAAAAGGAAAAACTTTATGAATCTATTGTACCTACATCAGAAACATAGCCTTGGGAGTATTGTCGGGGCTGATCTTCTTACGCTATATGCTGTAAGCTAGAGATATTAGCCTTAACTTAGGTCAGTTTTCTTAGCGTTTTATTGTTTGTTTTCCTTCACATCATAAGTCATTGAATTCTCTTTAAATGGTAGTTTTGGTAGGATATATTCATTCACTAACTTCTTAATCTAGCTGTTAAAGTTCTTGCCTTCTATGATATCTGCAGATAGAGGATACTGTTCGTGCAACAAAGAGAGACTGTTATAGATTTAGATCAATGCCTACAAGTGCTTAAATGAGTGTTTACAAATTTCGGTGGAATTTAGCTGTAACTTGTTTTAGTTATTTCTTAGCTACAAGCTTAACTTTGATACAGACATATAATGCATTTCATTTCGAGCAAACGAATTTGACTTCTATACTTATTAATGAAATTATTTCTTAGCTACAAGTTTACACTTTATATATATGTGTTGCATTTATATTTCTTTATTTTTGCAAAATGTTAGTCTAGAAACCAAGAAAACACAAGCCATAGCATATGCACAACGATCACAACATCTAATTATACTTAGCAGTTCTAAGTATAACTAGAAGCATTAAATAGCAGTTGCATTAAATAGCAGTTGTAAGTATAACTAGCAGTACTAATGTGTGACCATATGTATCGAATTGTGACTACACTTAAATAATGTGTGACAAAATGTGACTCTATGATTTATACACCTAAATAAATACTTCATGTTACCATATATAACATCTTGAATTTAGTCACACAAACACTTAATGTGACTAATATCAAGGTTATGATAATTGAGTTCACATTTTGCTATAAATAATAGTCACATGAATATTTCACAACGTGACTATTTTGAATGTATTGGTCACATATCAACTTACGTGATATGGTGTGACTATTGTAAATCCTATAGTCACATGATCGTGCTTCAATTAAATGTGACTATACACATTAGGATTTGGCAAGCAAACACACACTAAACTTTAGACACACATATTAACTTACGTGACCATATGTATCGAATTTTCGTTACACTTAATCATGTTTCTATGGTTTCGTGTGACCATATAGGACATTTGGACACACTCTTCAAGTGTGTGACATATATTTGTCACTTTTAAATGCATATCGTGACTAACGCATCAAACTTACTTTTTAGTTGTCACACATTTCAAATTCATATGTGGCTAAGTATTTAGCAAAGAATAGCAGTCACGTTTAAATAATGTGTGACAAACTTGACTATATAATTTAGCCACATACACAATTACTTCATGTGACCATATATCTATTTTGGTCACACTCTTCAATTGTGTGACATATATTTGTCACATATGTATATCTGTAGTGTGACTAATGTTTAAAGCTGATTTGTATCGGTCACACGTCCCAAATTAAACGTGACTAAATGATCGAAAAATATTTACCAGTTACCCTCTAGTCACATAAATACACAAATGTGTGACATATATCTTCCGAAATGGTCACACAAGTCGGATAGAGTGTGGCTGTTTATTTTATTTTCATACATTTAGTCACGTAAATATGTTACAGTGTGACCGTTTGAAATCGACCATGTGTGACGATAGGCCATTTTTGTATTAGTGGTCCTTGGTTCTCAGTATTAAGCTTGGAAGGCTTTGTAAGCTACTTTTTCAATTTTTAGCATTTACTGTTCCTTAGCTTATAACTGCTTAGCTTTGTGCTTTTTGTGCTTATTAGGTGTATTTAAGTTGAATTGTAGCTTAATATTAGGTGTTTGTCCTGTGGATTCCTTTGTTGCTTATTTTTCAACTTAACTACCATTAATTAGCTTTATAGTGATCTTAGGTTGTTGTTGTTGTTATTGGTATTTGTGTGCTTAATTAGTTCTATATCATCATGTTATAAGCCTGTGAATTAGTATTTTGGCATAAATCCTTGGAAACTTTTGAAAACCTTCAAATCAAGTTTTTAAGGGAGTGTTTGGATTAGCATTGTACTCTGTGATCCAGTGTGTTATTGTTGTTGTTATTTGTTGATGCAAGTTTCTTTAGTGTACATTAGGTCATTTAAACCTTAAAATCCAGTGGGTGTTCATCAAAAAGTAAAAATCCATCTTAATGTGCATCACAGTTTCACTGTGAGAATTTTTGGTTGCATAACCTTGCAAATCAGTGCACAAGTAGTTTATTTAACTTAATTTCATCATATCATATCTTATTACATCATAATCATTCAGTAAATCTAGGTTAAAAGTCAAACTAGGAGTTAAATTCAAAAAGTCAAACTGCATTTTGGTCAGTTTTTACAAAAATGGTAGAATTTCTCTAGGACTCATTTTTCACTTTTAGGTTCTAAGTTTTTGGATAATCAAACTTTAGCTGCTAATCTTGCTTGGACTATTTTTGATATAATTTTTAGATTTTTCTTTGTGCTTAATTTGGCCTTATCTTTTAGTTGGAAACTGCCCTGCACCAGGACTCTTGTTTGTTTAAGCTTGATTTCTCAAGCCTGTATCTTGTTTGTTATTTAAGCTTTGCCTGAGATTCTTGTTGTTTTTGAAAGCCCTTCTGGCCTACTTCTTATGCTTGTGCTTTGTTTCCATTTAACTGCTTATTTTGCTGCTTGTTTTGGTCCTTGCAATTTGTCTCATCACACCCTACACACTGAGTGATCAGTGTGCTTGAGGCCACTTTCATAAGCTCCTTAGAAGCTTCTTTGTGGTATCTAGGTTGTGACCTTGGGATTTTTGGAAAGCCCATACACCAAACTTGTTGGTTCCAGTATCATTTCAGACTTTATAGCTTATTTGATAAGCAAACAGTGGCCTGCAAACAAGCTTGCAGGCCTGTTTGGTTCTGAGTGATTATGGATTTGCTTATTTGATCTTCTTGGTTTATTCAGTGAATTATTCTTGTTGATTTAGCTTCATTTAAATTCATCTAACTTGTTTACAGCTTATTTTCTTGTTTGTTTTCACTGGATAGCTTATTTGAACTTTAAATTCTCATTTAAGCTAAAAAGCTCAACTGTTGAGCTTATTTGGTTGAACACAGCTTATTTTCAAGTTCCAATAAGTTTGTCTTTGTTAAAGTTCCATATTTTCACTAGTGTAATAGTTTTGTAAAAGAAAAATCAGAAAATCATCATTTTAAAAATAGTGATAGCTTCAATTTAAGCCATTTGGCTTATTTTTTAGCTTTTTCAAAAAGCACTTTCCATTTTTATATTTTTCTTAAGTTCCTGTTATATTATAGTATTTATAGAAAAACTATGATATTTATTACTGTTCATTTAGTATTTCTTATAATTTAAATTAGTTTAAAAAAGTAATTAAATAGTAATTAATTAATAATAAATACATAAAAAGCCTAATAATATATTTTCAGTTTTAAAATTAGTTATAGGTTATTTTTAGAATTTTCAAAATTATATTTTTATTTATATAGGTTAAATTAATTATATTGCATTTTAATATATTTTAAATAGTTAATAAATAGTATTTAATTAATAATAAATAATTAAATAGTTAAATAAATAATTTCCTTTTTTCTAAAATTTTATTTTATCATTTGGATTCCTAAAATATAATTTTCACATCCGTGGGACTTATGTTAGGATCACGTTTTACGTAATGAAAAGTGTCGGTCATTACATTTGTAATAGGTTGCATATTAGACTTATTATGTTTACATTTTATCATTTATGATTAGTTAATTTATGATGTAATGTTACAATGTGAGGAAGTCCAAGGGCCATGCATGTAAAGTTGTAAGACTTAGGAAGAAACCCTTGGACTCCCCTATATAAACTATGTGTAAGCCTTGTATTAGGCTTGTTGGTTCTCTTGGAAATACAAGTTCACTATTATCATATTGAGTTCCTTCCATTTGGGTATCTCTCAAAAGATACTTGTTTCATTCTCACGGGGAACCGTTGTAATCTATCGACCTTCTGGTTAGAGTTGGTTGATATTGAAACAGGAGACCCTGCCCCAATCTCCGCATATGGAAACCATAAGTTGCACTAATTGAGTCTAGAGCCACGAGATACATCAAAGATCTCTTAGGTACACTTAGTAATCTTACATTGGTTGTTCTACATCAATGGACACCAATTGTAAATTATCGAGTCCTTCGCAGATCTTAGCAATCTGGCGAGAACGTTCATGAGGGATTTACTTAGGTATTTCTCGAATGATTGAACGGAAATCCTGCCAGGGTCAACATCAAACAGCCCTGACAGCAGGTCACTTCGGTAATTCCTCGTAGGTTACGCTTAGTGTTTATGATGGCTTCAAATGGTCTACAGTCGTGGGGTGATCTCCAGCGACTCACCTAATCGTGGGTGTACTTAGTTGTGCCCGTGTAAGCTCCTTAGGGGGTATCCGATTAGGAACGGCCTTGGCGCGAATTAGAAGGAGTCTTCACAATATGCTGTTGATGAATTCTAGTTCAAACCTGTAAGTACCGGTTGTATTATTGCTAACTGTTTTATTTCGGGTACAAATGCCATCTTGAACACCAACTTCCACGTGCTCATACATACATCTCAATGCCAATGAAAGCTCGATCCAACATCACAGTCTAAAGAAAAGATTCTACGACAACAATCATGAATTTTCAACAACAAAGACAAAGAGCTACGAATGCATAACTACAACACAGTCAAAGATGTATGAGCATGTCGGAACGGAGCAAATCCATTGGAGATACCGAAAGTGACGTGTGGCGGATTACAACATCATCTCTCATTTTCACATCAACAAAGACAAAGAACAAAGAACGATGAATCACTTCTACTACAATCATTTTGAAGATGTCTAAAGCTACAAAAGTCAACAGTTAAAGTCCAAAGACAAAGACGTCAAGCAACCTCGATGACCGTGACAAACTTCTATCCTTCAATAATCCTTCATGACCGATCCTTAGGGGGAGATTGTTAGGATCATAGTTTTCAACTATTCAGTCAAGTCTCGGTCATTTCAGTCAATGTAATAGGTTGCTAGAATTATCATTATTATCTACGATATTTAGTTACTCGTATGGTTTATGTTTAAGTCTAATAAGATGTCCAATGGGCCTTAAAGCCCACGAAATAGAGAGATAGGGAAGAAGGGAATGTTGCCCTACTCTTTTCCTATAAATAGGACATCAACTCTTCATTGTAAAATGTTGGTTAATTTCATATCTTAAGAAAACTCTTGCTCTTTCATCTTTCATATTGTTATTAATCAACCAAGTCTAATTCTCATCTCATTTCTCTTATAAGATTACTTGTGTTTACTAATATGGTGACCTAACACAAAACTTTCAAGAATTTCAAAAAATTACTGCCTGACGCCGTCAGGTTGTAGTGCCTGACGCCGTCATAAATGATCTGACAGAATTCTCATGTTAAGTTTCCGGAAAATTTTTGGAAAAACTATACCTTACTTCCTGGAATTCCTGCAAAAACATCATTATGACTCGATACAAGCATTTGACTCAAACAAGTACTAATATGCATGTTAATTTACATTGTTATGATTCATGTTCATTCGTTCTTATAAACCGATTTAGATTTCCCTTACACTTATCTTTTGCAAAATACCTTTATATGTAGTTAAGACGAAGTTAAAAACAAAATAAAGCATTTTCACAAACTAGTTTTTGAAGCATGAATCAATATCAAGAAAAATAACATACATACGGAAACAAATAAAATCAAACAAACAAACAAATAAACACAAAGCTAGACTCAAAGTCACTCTATCCTACGTAGCTAGACTCAAAGTCACTCTATCCTACGTAGGTGAGTTCCGCATCGAGGACATCCTTAGGGTTGATTTTGGTTGGAAGTGTCCTATTGGTGCGTTTTGTGAAATATGACCTCTCAAACTTCTCTCCATCCGGATCATATAGAGTCATCTTTATGTGCCATGATCCATCTCCTTCCTTAGGTGGCTTTTCCCAATTCCACTTATGTGTATCGCCTTCGCTTTTCCACTTATTCATGGCTAGGTTAATTGGCAAGACTCCTAGGAAGTCGGTCATCTTTCTAAAAACTAGGGAATCTTCAAAGGGATCTAACTCGGTGTCCCTAGCCAAAAGTTGTTCTACCGTTTGTGTTCGGCTTACAAATTCCTCTTCTAGGTAGAATGGGCGTTCGGGTCCTATGAAGTCTCCTTCTAACCATGGTCCGTATCTTGAGGGCCTTGATGCGCGTGGGATTGCTTACGCACTTTGTTTTACCTCTTAAGGGATCTCAAGAGGCTTACAATCCCCACCAGGCAGTGTACCTGACCGATGTAGTATAGTGTAGTGGCAAGTACCGGGGGATTGATCGTTCTCTCACAGGGAATAGTGTTCGTTAGGTTAAAGACTACTCTAATTAAGGTCTAAGGGTGGAGGATGATTATTTTTGTATTTTTATGTTTTTTTAGAAAGCAGTAAAATCTCG
>LBNU01017128.1:0-13230 GCA_014162995.1 Artemisia annua | reverse complement strand
GTCACACCTTGGTCTGACGCCGTCAGCCCGTATTCTCTATATATATAGGACGAATTTTATTGTTTTAAAAGAGGAACTTGGTGGAGAACTTAAGGGTTAAACCCTAGCTCGTGTATTACAGACCTTAGAGGGTACTTTTACCCCTCTAACTTGCATGTTTAATCTAAGATAAGTCTTCATTCAATCCATACAATATGTCTATGTGTTGTATGATTTATGTTTGTGCTTTTCTTTCCCTTAACATGCTAGGCTAAATTAACTTGTGTTTGCTTATATCTAATGAAACCTAACTATTGATTATCATGTGATGTGTATGTTGTGATTGTGATTTGGATGAATGTTTCATCTACGTTAGACTTAAGAAAACTGGCTAACCTCCTATACGGTAACAAGCTTGAACGTCTTAGGAAACGTGAATTGTATGTGCGTTAATCGATTTTAAGGTAGTATTTCATGCGTAGGTTGCTATCGGTGAGCTTGTGATAGGATACTTGACGTATCGTCATAGAGTGAGGTAGGAGCTTATAGAGTTAGGGAATTGAACGCACTCCCTACGACTTGTTAGGAATACAACCGTCATCCACGCAAACTCAACATACTAATTACATGGTAAAAGATAGTTAGGGAGTAATGAAATCTAAGTAAACACTACTTTCCCCACCATTGTTTTCTCAAAACTTTAATTTAATTGCATAAGTAGATAACTTGGGTTAGTTGACTAGCAACTAATTCCGCCCACTCCTTCAAAACCGAGATTTTACTGCTTTCAAAAAAACATAAAAATACAAAAATAATCATCCTCCACCCTTAGACCTTAATTAGAGTAGTCTTTAACCTAACGAACACTATTCCCTGTGAGAGAACGATCAATCCCCCGGTACTTGCCACTACACTATACTACATCGGTCAGGTACACTGCCTGGTGGGGATTGTAAGCCTCTTGAGATCCCTTGAGAGGTAAAACAAAGTGCGTAAGCAATCCCACGCGCATCACCTTAACAGTTGTAGCAATTATATTCCCTCATATACGTTGTCGGGATTTGTATGGGGTTTCAAGGTTAGATAATCCATACACGCTTTAATGAATATGAACGTTCGTACCATAAATATAGTTAGATAATCCATACATGCTTTAATGCAATTTTCATTTTATGATGGATTTGGATATTGGAGTCATTCGAAAGCAGCATTCAATGGTGGAATAAATTCCCCAATGTGACACCACGGGGCATAGCGTGGACCAGAAGAAAAATTTTCAGACTCTCTGATTTCTCTGCTTTATTTGGAAAGGTATTTGTTTGTCTAATTCAGTTGTATTGTTAAAGTTTTTAAATATTTACAAAATCTGATCCACGGCATATTTTGTCAAGACGTCGAAGGTCAATTTTGATATTAAGCCAACGATAGACGAGCAGCAATCTGACTGGTATGTTCTTTATCGGGAATTTGCAATGGAATACGTACCAAGGGCCCCCCAAGTAGAGTGTCACATCCTTACGATGTTTATCTTAAAAAGTGCGCGGAAGGACGTAAGCGGGGTCGTATCCGCTATAGGGATTTACCAATTATTGACAGAAGTGAGACTAGTCTTACTAAAGAACTTATGCTGAAGGATCATGTGATTACCCAGTTGAATGCTCACGTATTCAAACTTGAAGCTATTATTCAGGTAATGTCTTTAAGTAACTCGTACAATACTTATGTTAATCCTTTAGTTTATATTACCTATCAATACTAAACACCTACTTTACCAACGAATTTGCAGGTTCTTGGACACGATAAATTTGGAGGTGTTCTGGTAATATCTAATATGAAAATTATACACCTTTGATTAGACATGAAACAACACTCATGTTCACTACACTTACCCCCTTCGTATCATAATTTGTGACAGGAAAAATTGGAGTTTAACAACGTTTTCCGCAACTTAAGTGCTGAATTCTGTGATGAACTAAATCACGATTTCCTCGAATTGTTCGCCTCGACAAAAGACGCTGAAACGGATGACGATGTTGTTCAGGCAATTTACTTAACCAATCTCAAACCAATTACCATTTCATGTAAGACATAGTTAATAGGCATGTAGTTACATCACAGGTGGTGTACCATTTTGATGACCCTGAGTTGTTCGCTTCAGTTGCATCTTTAATTCTAGCAGTGGAATTTTTATAATCTACAAAATTTATTGTAGAAGTAGTATCAAATACACTAGCAATAGAATATATACTCTCGCAGTTGTATTGTTCTATATCAAAAAAACTGAGTGTAGCAGTAGGATAAAATACACTAGAAGTAGAATAAAAACTAACTGTAACTACAGGATAAATTGTTCTTACCATTAGACCTACATTGATTCCAGGAATATATTCTACAAGATGAATTACGGTTGAGGTTAGATGAGGAAGAAAGATGGCGTCTCGAAGAAGAAAGGATTAATGAAGAGGAGAATAGACTGCGGTTGGAAGAGGAAAAACAGTTTAGAGCGAAACAGGAAAAGATGTTGCTTTATCAAGCGGAAAAGAAGAAAAAGGCAAAAGAGTTAATGAAATCCAAACATATGAAAATCTACAGAAAGCGGTTAGCACCTGCCAAGTGGACTGACGGTTCAAGTGATGTATCAGCTTATTATTGGTCAAAGAAATATCTTCAGTCTGAGAAGAAAATACTATTCGGAATTGTGGATCCAGATATGATGGATTTACTCAGAGATGTTGAACCTTGGGTTGAGGTATACACCCATATTGTTTAAGTTCCTGAAATTTGTAAACGCTTTTACCTCATTCAGTATCAAGGTTTTATTATTCTGAAGTAAGACATTGTTGTGTTAATTATTATTATTATTATTCGTTCTTCTCAGGACCTATCTCGATGTGGCTCTTCTATCGACAGAGTTCATGTTAGTGAGGCTTATGATATCTTTCTTGGATAGTCGGGCCCGCTTCATTGTAAGTTCCCATGGTGTCAGGATGTTTGTGTTGACCACAGGTTTTGTGAAAGTCTAGTCTGCGTAGATCCACCTAGGCAAGAGTGGGTAATGGATGAGGTTAGTAACCTATTTATCGTCTTAATTATCAAATAAGGTAGTCTAATTTAAAATGTTGGGTGGTTGCATACCTTTTAAAAGGCCAATTTTGTTTTTTCTATTATTATTATTACTTTTTGTTTATTCTTTTTTTATTTTTTGTTTTATTTTATGTTTTGAGCAGCACATAGAGTTGTGGGTGAGATACATGTGGCATGTTAGACCCGGTAATGCCAATTGGGCAATGGTTAGCAGTTACTTTGTTCAACTGCTCCTCCAAGATTCCATGCCATTGTGGTATGCTGACGGGAAAACATACAACATTCCATGGAGTGATGTTGACAAGGTGATTTTGGTTTGTTCCCACATTCTTAATGAGTGTTCTTGTTAAAATTTTAAAGCATGTTATGATATAATGTTATTATTAACACACACCAAATACTATTCGAATCGATGTAGGTTATCATTCCTATTAACGAACCAAAGAAGCATTGGCTCGTTGCACAGTTTGATATCCGTTCAGGTGTTGTTACATTTTATGACAGCTGTTAGACATTTAAAGAAGAATGGCGTGATTGGTATGTCTCACTGTGGAATTGCTTAAAGGTAATAGTAAATGGTATAACCTGTTATATTATATGTTTGTAAACTAGGTATTTGGTGACACAAGTGATATTTAATGAACTGATATGTTGCCATAAATATAACTACGGAAAAGCTAATGAGGTGGTTGTGTTCAATAAATGTTACAGTATCATATTTTATATTCATAATGTTATGCAACCATTTTTTTTCCTATCACAAGCTTCCTTCACACACTTTGTTTTAATATATTCTGATTCCATAACCCAAGTCTCATGTAACTCACTGAAACTCTAAACATGTCAGACAACATACCATTCAAAATCCAAGTTAACATAATGAACCGACTTCCCATAATGGCTTTACTTCAGTTCCGCACCGTCTCCAAAAGTTGGAAGTATTGCATAGACAGTCCAAACTTCGGGGTAGGATACGGTGCTCGTGGGAGTCATACTACTCCTTTTACTTTAACATATGACCAAGGTTACTTTGGTTATTTGTATTTGGTTGATGACGATTTTACGTTAAAACCACTTAACTTACTAGTTCCTTCCTTCCCCCGATCTCATGACAACAAAAACTTCCCTTACCTTGATCTTACTCCGGTAGGTACTAGTCAAGGTGTTTGGTGTTTCCATTCTTTTTATAAGATCGCTGTTATTTGGAACCCCTCTCTAAAGAAATCTGTTGGGTTAACAGTCCCAACTTTGCTATCTCAACGTGTTGGTCATAAATCCTTTATTGCTTTTGGTGTTTCCCCCCACAATATGGACCCTACAGTTCTGCACATTTCCTTACCCACAAAAGGACATGGCCGGTGGTTTGTTTCATGGTTTTCACTTAACACAAAACAGTGGAATCCTTTAGATCCAAAAAAACTGCCACGTGAATCCATTCGTCTAAAAAGGTCCTCACAAGCTGTTATCGGTAGATATATTTTCTGGGTGGCAAGTGAAAAGCATGTTCAAAATGAGGCTACCGGTTACTGTTACAAAAGTTTCCTGATTATGTCCTTTGATTTGATTTCAATGACATTTCAAGAAGTTGAAATTCCATAATCCATAAGAGTCCATCTACCCACACCTTTCACCGTATTTGCGCATGGAGACGCCCTTGTTGTTTGTGGAAACATACTTGCAGACATCAACAACGTGTTTTGTGTTAGGATTTTAGAGTTGAATGGGGCTTCCCTTACAGGGAGGATTTTAAGAAGTTTCACACATCAAAGTCATTGTTGCCTTAGACTACTAGGTTTCACAAAATATGAAGAACCTATAGTAGAGGTGGATACGCCGTTCAGTCTGAACACACCCTAGAAGTATACCAACAGTGGTCAGGGCAGTTTCATAATGTGTGTATCGAAGGAGATGCTGGTACCTTCTTCATGGGCCCCTACATGGAATCATTAATTCTGTTAAATGAACAAGATGGTTCTGTATACTAGTATCGTCTGTAGTTTGTTTGTAACACTCCTCTATATATTAGTAACCGCTATAATATATAAGTAGTGGTCACTATATTGTTAGGGTATATCCTCATTTTTCCTATGGTACTATATTTTAGTTGATCCCATTATGAGTTTATGCAATTTGTCGCAACGTTTGCATGATAAAACATAATCAATTTCACTTGCACATTACAACATTATTAACTTCAATTGCCCATTATTAACTTCAATTGCACATTACATTGTACACAGGTTTAACTTCCAATCTTGCTTAAAAAGACAAACGTTTTCCATACAAAAGGACTAGATCACAAAAGCTATACGATTTCGTTTAAGAACGCTGAACGTGTTCCCAAGCAAAGGGGTATTTTTGGAGATTGTGGGATATGGGCAGGTATTTTTTTATACCGCTTGTCTCATGGCATATCGTTGGATGTGGAAGACCCAATTCAGGTTGCCCTGTCGTATCGGGAACAGATGGCTAGTTTTTATTTTAAACACAAAGTTGCTACCTGGTAACTTTGTGGACATGTTTCATAAAGTGATACCTAATATGGACGACGGATGCTTACAAGAAGTAAGTTTTCTTACCAACACATTTACACATGGTTTATAATAACTTTTTTTTTTTCTTTTTTTTATTAATAAGCTTAACCTACTACATTAGATTACCAGACCAAAGTTTCTAGTAACTATAAAGTAATGAAAAATAGGTCTAGCTTCACATGGAATATATTGCCCCATCATCTTTATCTGTTCAACATGAAATACACTCCAAACACCAACCAACCGAGTAATAAAAGATTCTTGAACATTGTAGCTCTTTTTTCATTGTTTGTTGCAACCTCTTGAACTTGATTGATATTCCTTAGCAGGCCAGGGATAATCTGCACAGATCTGGGACACGTGGGTGGATCATAAAACCCATTAAACCCGCAACTGTCTTGTCCCTGTATAATGTAAACATACTTAGATGATTAGAAACATAAATACAAATAAACACTTGTAGATCGTTATTACTTACTATTTTTGGACAACAATGAAACCACCGTCTAGGGTTAGTAGCTGTCCACGATGTCCGTAAAACTGTTGGCAACCCACACTGACAGATTCTTGGTATGTACATTGCTAGGGTTTGAAACTATAGACCACTGTAGTTTTGGGAGCAAATAAGGTTTAGAAAATTAAAGATTGTTGGGGTTGGGTGGTGTGGGGTGTACTTATTTATAGAATTAATAAAGTGAAAGGTACAACATATTAAAGAGCATGTGACACACCAACTTTCTTTGCCTTATTTTACCTCATCCCTTAGTGCAATGTGTTCTAACATTGAAAACATTTTTTGGTTTTTTTTTTTGTTTTTATTTATTTATTTTTTTTAACAATGTTTATTTCAGGTTGGTTTACACGTTGTGCCATCTTGGATGTGGATCCGAAAATTATAATTTTTGATTTTCTTTAAAAACAAGTGCCGAATATGATGTTCATTCTTCACCAATTTAGTGCTGTACTGGATATCCATTTGAGTTCAACTCTTTAACCAAACTTTATCGCCATGTTATGCACCCAAATATTCGCTCTCTTTAATAAATTTTCCAATCATGTTATCAGACAACATTGTAAGTAAGACAAGCACAACACTAGTCAAAACATATCATATCTTAGTTTATTCAATTAGAACCATTTGCTTTGTTACAAAGAAGGGTTCATGAAAGATAGCTTACTTAATAAATGCATCACACAACCATAACATTCTGCCAATACACAAATACGTAGCCTTAAAAGAAAGCTAGGGTTCCCTACTGTTGGCATAAATATTATGATATTCTTATTACGATATTTAATCTAAACATCCTCTTCATGTTTTGATGATGACAAAGATGTAAGTTACAACACATAACGTAAAGTGTTTAAGTTACTTGTGATCACAAATCATCTATGCATTCATACGTCAACGTCTCTCGACATCTCAACGTCTCGAGTATGCTTCAACAATCACTTAAGGTATGTATAAACAAATGTCTAATACATTTTATGATCAAAGGGATTTTTATTTAGACATTACAAATTTTATAAAATGTTATAAACATTTTATATATTTTAGAAAAACACTTTTGGTAATTAAAGGAAAATGTTTAATTCAAAATAAATATATGAATTCAAATTTTTAACCAAAAACAGTTAAAATTTCACTAGATAAACCTTCCCCAGAAAAAGACAAGAAAACTGCCGTTTTCGTCTGGGCGGCCCCCTTAATTTTAAGGGGGCCGGCACCTATTTAAGGGGGCCGGCACGCTCCTCTTGTCAGAAATGATTCCCTATAAATACTGGTTCATTTCTGCAATTTTTCCTAACCTTTTGCACTAAAATTTTCAGTCCCAATCCTTTCCAAACATCTTTCTAAATCCTTTGATCATAAGATTATAAGTCTTTGTTTTCAAGTGATCCAATCCTTCACCACTCAAAGTGCAAGAGAAGAATCCTCCCTATCATAAAGCCAAAGATATATTAGAGTCTAGTTAGTGTTGATGTGAAGTTGTGAGTTATGTATGTATATGTAATAAGTAGATCAAGATGATCTTACTTAGTAGTGAGTCAATGAGTGAGTAAGAAGTAGTGGGAAGAAGTAGTAGTGTGGAGAAGTCATTTAGTTGTGAAGATGTAGGTGTGTGAATAAGTAGTGGAGTATAGAAGAAGTTGTGAAGTAGTGAAGAAGTCGTGAAGTTGTGAAGTCGTGAAGAAGTCGTGAAGTCATGTAGAAGTTGTGTAGTGATCGAAGTCGTGTCGTGAGATTGGTTCTAGCTACTATTAGAACCCGACATTTAGCTTAGTGTCGTTAATTGGTGTAAGCAAAAGTTGTGTACGGTTTTCTCCGCCAAAAGGGAGCTTGTTGAGTAGTGAAGAAAACTCTCGAGTAGGTGACTCGGGGAGTGGAGTAGGGCAAGGAAGGTGTCCTTGTAGCCGAACCACTATAAATCATCGTGCCCGGTTTGCATTTCCTTTCTCTTAACTCTTTTCATTTATTCTTACATTTATCGCTTTATATCTATGCTTGCAAATATGTGTTGATTGTTGCTTATATTGTTTTGATGTTGATTGTGTGATAGATAGAAGTTAATATTGTTATAGGATGAATAATTATATGATATGGTCTAATAGACTTAGATGCATTATTCACACTTCTCATGTTGAGTTTAACTTAATCGATAATTTGATACAAAACGTTTTAAGATTTTAAAAGGAAAACATATTCACATAAAGATCAACCAAAGCTCCATTCATAAAACTAAGTTTTGAAAATAAATCCAAAAGCATACATATATAATTGATCATATTGATTATATGTTGTTTTCATACTAAACTCTAATTGAAGGTTTTTCGAATGAACTTTGAACAAATTAAAAAGATGTAAAACTATTCAACCCCCCCCCCCTTCTAGTTTTCCACAATTGGTATCAAGAGCCACGTCGCTCAAATTTTCAAAACAAATGGTTTTAAAAATTAAGTACGATCCATGTATCAAATTACATATTAAGGAGGATTAAATATGAAAAGTGTTTTGTTGATTAACTTGTATTAGTTTTGATATTATATACACTAATTATACTAGCTCGAAATAAAATTATGCTTAAAATAAGTATTATATGTTCGGTATTAAACTCAGAAAGTTTCACACATTTCCACAAAGTTAGAAAATAATTTTTAACAAAAATTGCATTTTTGAGTACCAGATGGGCGGCCCCCTTAAAATTAAGGGGTCCGCCTGTCTGTTCGACAGATTTTCAGAAACTTTGAAAAATCATATAAAATTAACTGTAACTCCGTAGAAGTCGGGCCACCCGGCGTTTTAAAGGTAATTGAGTCTAATTTCATTTAAAAATACTTACAAGTAACCATTACAAACTTAAATAAGTAAGAAAATCAAAATACTATACGGTGGTCAAAATTTTGTGTTTCGTTTTAACGTAAAACTTTTGTTTTACCTTTTCCTTCAAGTTGGGCATTCCTAGTTGATATACTTTTGAAAAATTAAGTATTTATGTTTTCAAAATATTGATCTTAATTAAATTATAGAATGGGGAGGAAACTATTTTATTTTCAAATAAAATCGAGCTAAGTAAACATTGGTGTATATAATACACAAAACGACGACAAGTGTTTTATGTGTTATGTGAACTTCTTTGTGATTTTATTTTCTTAATTGAATATATTAGATGATTGTTGCTATTTGAAGTTTAGCTAATTGTATATCTAAGCATATGTGCCCTGTTAGTTTATAGCTAGCTTTCCGGTTTATACTTAACTAGATCTTATGCTAGATTTCTTGCGTTAGGATTGCTATATTATGCTTGCATTGCATATAGGTATAGATGGCTTAATCTTACTCAAACATCTTGTAAATGAGTTAAATCTAGTCACCTAAATATTTTCAACAAATTACCATGTTTTACCTTAGGTTGTTTAAATAAGAGAAATTGAATCTTTTTAAAAACATTATTAGTTATATAAAAAGAAAAAGTATTTTCAAAATCTAAGTGTGTTCATTATACGCAACAATGAATAGTTTTTCAAATAAACAAAACATATAACAATCATGTAGTAATAAGTCAACTTTCAATCATTCACTAACCTCACTTATAAATAATCTTAGGGTTAATGAAACACACTACCAAAATATCTATTTATTTAAAAATGAGTGTTCGTGAGGGTCAAGAAAGATGTTGATATTATATCAATACGTTATTCAAATGATGGTTGATATATTTATCAAATCTAATTGATATGTTTTTGAGTGTGGACAAGAAATTGGATTGTTATTTGCTTAGTTTCAAGATTATATCAAATTACAACAAAGGATATAGTCTTGAATCTACATACTCAATCACACTCGATTGATATGAAAATAACAAAATTCTTTTCCAAGACGATAAGAATATGCATCGGATCATAACTCACACTTGTGAATATGATGTCATATTGAGTCTACTTGTTCAATAGTTGTGTTCCAAATATTTAGCAAACACATTCATAAAATATACATTGAAGTAGGATTGACAACTTGNTATCCGCGTACGTCATAACACGTTCAATTCATTCAACCGCAACACAATACTATGCCCACTCTACACTTTTATGCATTTTTGGTTCCTTACAATCGTATTTTAAAAGTCATAATTCACTTTTTTCATTTTTACGTAAACCTGCACCTTTTACGTTTTACGCGATTTAAATTTACGTTTTATGGTTTTAACAACGTGAATCAACCCTAGACTATGAAAATTCTAAATGTTTTATGCATTTTAACCTATTCTCATATTTACAAGGGAGTTTATACTTGTCGTTTCATTTTTATAGTTTACGTCACTTTTATCAAGAACCGGTGTCACCAAACGCGTTTTCAACTCACGGTTTCAGTTTTAACGATGTTTAAACACTTCGATGAACTCACCACTCATCTAAAATACTTAAATAAGTTATGCTAATAAGTTTTAACATTTTTGAAGGTTTTGTATTTTTACATCTCCTAATTTTACGTTACGCATCTTAAAAACTTTACGTTTGCAATTACCGGGATCAAACTATACCTTAAATTATATACTTTAAACCAATTGAGGTCAAACTAAATAAATTACACATCTCATACTTGAGGTGGCTGAATTGTGTAAGTGTCTTAAGACACTTGTCCCATTTCCCAATTTTGGTCTTCCACTATCTGGTTTTATACCAACAAACCTCACTTTACATGCAAATTAGATCAATAGTCACCAAATTATTCCTCCCTCCTTCTCTTGAACGACCAAGAACAGGTCCTAAACACATATTTCATCTAACTTTTCACAAAATTATTCATCATAAATAAAGATCTTGAAGGCCTAGTCTTGTTCTTGGTTTATTTCACTCAAACATCATCATAATCTCATCAAATCTTAGGTTTTCTTGGAAGTTCTTAGCAAGAGTTTATTCAAGGGTTTTAAGGTTTTCAAGGGCTGGTATTATAAGGTATTTTCTAAGGTAAAAGATCGTATATAAAGTTTTGGTAAAAGATTTGTAGAAATGGTGCAAGTGTTGATTGGGTTAATCTAGGTTTTAGTGATTCTTTGTTCTTGTATCTTCTTGTTCTTCAACTTTTGTAAGGAAACTCTCAACTAAATTTTCATTTTATTTTTATTTTCATTACTGTAAAAGTATTATATCTTGATGTATTTGTATATTATGTAAGTTATTATGCTTGGTTAGGCTTGGTACATAAGCTAGATCATTAGAAAAACATTAATGGACTAGACATGCAACTGTGATTCTGAACCAGGGGCAAAAACGGAATAAACTGATTTAATCACTAAACATTGGACCTAAACTAAAAATATGTGGTTTTAGCCCTATGTCTTGTGGTCGTTTTGACGGGTATTTCATCGAATAACTCATTACGATGATTAAAATAGAATTATTTTCGTGAAACATGTCACATTCTGAGTAACAGATTTGAAATGTGTAAATGTCATATTTTTTGTGAAGAAACCACTATTACTCAAAGAATAAAAGTTGTAGATAACATCTTAACTAAAACGTGGCCAAAAACGGGGAATCAAACGGGCTTGTAGAACTCTACTTATCGCAACTTTTGTGGGACAGTTGTAAATTTGAAAACTGATGGACTGAGTAGTTGATAAGAGCGTTTCTAAGCTAGTGAAAGCAAGAACCACGGGTATCGTTGTCCCAACGAGCGTTGAAATTGATCTAGTCACTCAAGTCGTGAGTTATGTGAGATGAATGGGTTGAAAAGAGTTGATTTTGTTTTAGTTATACTACGAAAGGTTTGCATAAAGTTTAAATGAAAGAAAGAACGATAAGAAAAGAAATACGTTTAATTAGAATAGAAAACATGAGACTAAGTAAAGCGAAGAAGAAATAAAAGAGATAAACTAAGAAAGAAGGAAAATGTTTTTGTTGTTTTGTATTTAATTAACGAAAGAAAATTAAACTAAGTTAAAAAGTTCAAAAGAAAATTCGACAGAGTAACGGTATGAAATCAATAAAAGTAAACTCCACTCGATGAACGATGGAGTGTAAATAAGCCTAGCTCGGCTTCGGAAATAAACAAGACACGACAATAAAAAACTTAGACTCGAAAAATAAAGAAAATAAAAACCTAAACTCGCTATGACAAAATAGTTATGAAACTCGTTATATATATAAAAAAAAAGTAAACTCGCTACCTTAAAAACTTGTAAACTCGCTACACACTTTAAAAGTAAACTCGCTATGTAAAATATCAAACTCGCTACACACTTTAAAAGTAAACTCGCTAGACCCTAGATAAACTAAACTCGCTAGACTTGAAAATACAAACCATACTCGCTAGGCTATGGAAAATGAAACTCGCTAGACACTAAAGGAAACCAAACTCGCTACACACTTGAGACACCAAACTCGCTATCCTAAATGTTATACCAAACTCGCTAAGCTTTAAAGGAAAAGATACTCGCTATGTTGAAAAGAAAAACAAACTCGCTATGGTTTAGCCAAGACCAAACTCGCTACTAGCCAAGATGAAACTCGCTAGCACAAAATAAATAGCATACTCGCTATGTAAAAGGGAACCATACTCGCTACTAAACCCTAATGAGCTCCATACTCGCTAGTAAACCCTAAATACCTACTGGACATATTTTTTTACGTAAAACTTTTTATAAAAACTTAATGAAAACTTATTTAAACTCAATATTAAGCAAGACCAATACTCAAAATAAGCTAAAGAAAACACAACTAATCAAAATAAGCAAAACATATTACTAGGGCTTGTAAATGAAAAGCTAGTTTAGACTCAAAATAAAGATAAAAAAAAACTAAAGATAACAACTTGGAAACTTGTAGATAAGCTAAACAAAAACAAAACAAAAGCTCTCACAAGCTAGCAAAACCCAAATAAGCTCAAGTCATAATCATAAGGCACGAAAATTTCTTCTCATGCAAAGGTGGTGCAAGACTTTTGTGAGCTTATATTGAATCAAGATAGAAGTAAGAAGCTTGAATAAGATGAAAAGAAGGTGCAAATAAGCAAGGAAATAAGCAAAGTAAAAGACTTGAACATGAAAATGAAAAGCTTGTATTAGAACCTTACACTACAACATGAAAATAAAACTAGGATTATGAAAACTAAAAACTACACAAAACTAACTAA
>LBNU01017124.1:27116-41553 GCA_014162995.1 Artemisia annua | reverse complement strand
GGAACATATACGTGTAGATATGCACACACATATAATGGTTTGTTACACAAAAAGATTATTCATAAACCAACACATACACTTGTGATACTGACATAAATAGTTATATTAATTAACCAACACATATAATATGAAACTACAAACACATATGAAGACATATTAAGTAATGTGAGAATATGTAAGTCGACAAAATATAAAAACGATATTTTCTGTGGGAAATCTGTGAGTATTTACACACGTATTTCCCACGGATTTATTAAATTGGTAGGTAATATGTGAGAAAGTACACACATATTTCCCACGGACATAATCGTTTTCTTTTACTTTTTTGATATAGTTACACGTTCACGCATATACACATCAATATACCTAGATACAAAACATCTATAGATACAATGAAGGTTATAAACAAGCATACGGAACATATACGTGTAGATATGTACACACATATAATGGTTTATTACACAAAAAGATTATTCCCAAACCTACACATACACTTGTGATACTGACATAAATAGTTATATTGATTAACAAACACATATGAAGACATATAAAGTAATGTGAGAATGTGTAAGTAGACAAAATATAAAAACGATATTTTATGTGGGAAATCTTAGGGGTGGCAATTCTCGACACGACACGATAAACGACACGAACCCGACACGAAGTTAAACAGGTTTGGGTTGAGGATAAACAGGTTTGGGTCAAAAACAGGTCAACCCGTCTAACCCGTTTAATAAATGGGTTGTGTTTGGGTTGAGTAAATATTAAACAGGTCAACCCGTGAACCCGTTTAAGTATATAAGACTCTAAAAATAAAATATATAAATGCCTTTTTATGTTGGATGTGGATAAATGTATTGTGTTATGTACTTAATACGATTGAATTACGATTATACCTCATATATCATAGAAATTAACGCTTATAACTAAGAAAATTGTCATATAGTTGTTTGTCTGGTATTTTTATCATATTTTAAATCCTTATATCATTTTTGCATTTAAACTAGTTAAATCAACAAACCAACAATCTTATTCACTAATTGACCTATTTATTTTAACAGGTTAAACGGGTCAAAAATGGGTTACACGTGTTATGCAGGTGTGGGTTAGGGTTGAGTTTCTTGACACGATTAATAAATGGGTCGTGTTTGGGTAGAGGTTATAATAACCCGCCAACACGCGAACCCGAATAGGTCAACACGAACACGACTCGATTGCCACCCCTAGGAAATCTGTGGGTATTTACACACGTATTTCTCACGGATTTATTAAATTGGTAGGTAATCTGTGGGAAAGTACACACATATTCCCCACAAACCGATTAAATAGTTACTTTATAAAAAAAGACCGTGTGAAATCCGTGAGTAATGGAGCTAAAATTTGCCACATACTTTTGGCCGTGGCTAATCAGTGTGAAATGTGCCACAAGTTTCCCACGGATGTCTAATAAACATAGATAGTGTGAAAATGATCGCAAATCTGTGGGAAATTTGTGACGGATTTCACACAAAAACTTGGTCAACAATTTAGTGTGTAAAGAGTGGGAAATCCGTGGGAAATTTACAACATATTTCCCACCGAAATTTGGTCTAACAATTTGGTGTGTAATTTGTCGGTATCCCGTGTGAAATTTCACACAGTTTCGTTTCCGTGGGAAAATTTTCATGGGAAAAACCAGTTTTTGTAGTAGTGAAGGCCATATCATTTGATTATTCCGAAGATATACTTTTTGTTACCTCTATGTATGATCTGTTAAAGTTTTATTTCCTTTGGTTATTGATACGTCATTAGCTTTATTTTGCTATCTCATCTAGTTACATTACAAGTTTATTGTTACAAGTTACATTACTAATGTTGTTGTTGTTGTTGTTATTATTATTATTATTATTATTATTATTATTATTATTATTATTTTATAAACATCACTTTATTATTATTATTATTATTATTATTATTATTATTATTATTATTATTATTATTATTATATTTAATAATTTTATTATAACATATTATATAGAACATATAATATCTATTTTAGCAATTTAAACAAAAATTAGTTTTTAAATATTTTAGTATATTAACTTACTTTTTAAATTACATTGCATTTTTTTCCAACCAAAAATACGAACGTTTTTCCAAATTCCAATTATTTCACAAATCCTACACATTCCAATTGTTCAACATTAATTCGTTGAAAAAAATTCAATTCCGTCAATAAACTTTAGTAAATTTTAAGTGCTAGATTAATTTTTGCCATTCAAAAGAATCGCACGAGCAAATTATTACAGTAATCTTGTGCAACTATTCAAGAAGGGAAAAATCTTTAATAATGTATCATACTTGCCAAAAAAATGACTTTCGCGTACTGTACAAAAAAGATCTTTTTCTCTCCCTTAAACTCAACTATTTTGTCCTTTTTGGTGTACCGAACTTTCGTTTTTTGGCTTTTTTGATGTATTTTTGTGACATTTTTGCCCCTGGATTTTTAATAATTTGAGGGGTAAAAATGTCACAAGTACATCAAAAAGCAATACCCATATAAGGAAAAAAAATTGTTCGCTACCCGAAATTCATTTTTTTTTTTTGCAAGTATAGTACATTTTTAAAGATTTTTCCCATAATAATAATAATAATAATAATAATAATAATAATAATAATAATAATAATAATAATAATAATAATAATAATAATAATAATATGTGTGGCACTGTATACTAATTCATTAGAATCACGTGTGTCAATTATACTCTATGTGTACAGAAGTCCACAAAAGAACTTTTTAAACATCCTATTTATACGTCTCTAACACTTCACAAATCAACACACAATTTCTGCGTCTTAAGTTTTACTTTGAGAAAATAGCAACAACAATGACGCATAATGGGCTGCTTCAAACTGAAGAGCTATACAAGGTTAGTTTCATTGCTCACACAACTTTTATACAGCTTTCGTTTTAAAAATTATTTATAAAACTTGACCGAGCAACTTTTTGGATGTGTTATTTTGCATGTAGTACATTTTGGAGACTAGTGTGTATCCACGCGAACACGAATCATTGAAGGAGATCAGAGCCCTTACGGCTACACATGAACGGTCAGTTTCATGTATATTTAAAACAAAAGTTTAATTGTATGAACATGGTTTTGTGTGGTTTGAAACTTAGTACTAGTTCTGTATATGCAGTTATTTCATGGGTACAGCTCCGGATAGTGCTCAGATGATGGAAATGTTGTTGGAAATCACTGGTGCTAAAAAGACGTTAGAGATTGGGGTTTATACGGGTTACTCGTTGCTACTAACTGCTCTCACGATTCCTGATGATGGCAAGGTTTGTGATTTTGGTTGAGTGTTGAAAGAAAATTAGATTTTTAGTGTTCCGAGTATAGTGTACATGATTTTTAATGTTCAAAATGTTTTTGTTTGATATAGATTGTGGCGATAGATCTAAACCGGGAATATTATGAGATTGGTAGGCCGACTATAAAAAAAGCTGGGGTCGAGCACAAGATTGATTTCATCGAATCACAAGCTCTACCAGCTCTTGATAAGCTACTCGAAGATGTAAGCTTTTTTTTCACTTGTACCATGATACTCCTACTTTGTTTTCTGTCACATTTTTAAAGGTCTAATCTTTATTCTTTTATACCGATTTCGTCATACCCTAATAACACTCTCTGTCTCTTCTTAGCCCGATAACGAAGGAAGCTTTGACTTTGTTTTCGTTGATGCTGACAAAGTAAACTACCTTAACTATCACGAGAGAGTTATGAAATTAGTAAAAATCAACGGGATTATCGTGTATGACAACACACTCTGGTATGGATCTGTTACAAAGCCAGAGGATGCGATTACTGAATTCTTGAAAGTGGGAAGAATTAGCATGTTGCATTTTAATAAAGCACTCGCAGCTGACCCACGTGTGAAAATCGCTATGGCTCCGTTAGGTGATGGTAACACCATTTGCAAGCGTCTCAACTAGAAAAACAATTGTAATAAAAAAAAATTTGTAGACCTTTCTACAATTCTGTTTTTATGTTATGTATGATGAAATTGGAATAAGATATTAGGAGCAACTTGAGTGTTAAGTATTGTTACTCCTTCAACATTGGTGTTTATTTTTTATACCTTTCTGTTCTTGTTGCAATAACACTATTTTTTCACATCACATCAATCACTTTTTTATTTACTGATATACGTAAACATTTTTGAGTGAAAGAGAATAGTGAACTAATTCTGTATAATTTTCACATCACAACAATCACTAACAATCACTTTTTCACATCACTGTTTTTCTCTTTTTAAAAGTGACGTGTTAGGATTTGGCTCAATGCAGCTCTCTCAAGCCCAAAGAGTTACTTCGTACTTAAACTCCACTATATGTATAGGTAAATATAATTTGCATGAAGAAGAGAACATGTTAATTACATTTTTACCAAATATATATATATATTTTTTGATAAACCTAAGAAAAAAACGCGTCATAAACATTTTTACCAAAAAACAATTAGAAAGGTGTTTGAGCTCGAATTATAGTTCCGAAACAATTTTTTTGAACAACAATCTATATTAAAACACTAGTAAGTAGGTAGCAAACAAAAGATACAACGGTTGCAAATTAAGTGGGGAACAAGTCAATCTAAGGCTTACGATTCATTCAACTATTTAAACAAATGCTTTTACTTTTATGTGTCATCCAAAAGTGTAAAATGCCATTATATCTTCCATGAGTCAATATACTAGCGTTGCCGGGGGCGGATGTATGCATACATTATAAGTAGGGGTGTCAATCGAGTCGTGTTCGTGTTGACCTACTCGGGTTGGCGTGTTGACGAGTTACTATAACCTCTACCCAAACATGACCCATTTATTAATCGTGTCAAGAAACTCAACCCTAACCCATACCTGCATAACACGTGTAACCCATTTGTGACCCGTTTAACCTGTTTAAATAAATAGGTCAAGTAGTGAATTATAAGGTTGATAGTTTGTTGATTTAACTAGTTTAAATGCAAAAATGATATAAGGATTTAAAATATGATAAAAATAACAGACAAATAACTATACGATAATTTTCTGAGTTATAAATGTCAATTTCTATGATATATGAGGTATAATCCTAATTCAATCGTATTAAGTACATAACACAATACATTTAATCCACATCAAACATAAAAAGGCATGTTATATATTTTATTTTTAGAGTTTTATACACCGGGGGTTCAAGAGTTGACCTGTTTTATATTTACTCAACCCAAACACGATCCATTTATTAAACGGGTTAGACGGGTTGACTTGTTTTTTACCCAAACCTGTTTAACTTCGTGTCGGGTTCGTGTCGAAAATTGCCACCTCTAATTATGAGGGGCGGTGCCCTCCATGGTTAGTAAAACCATATGAGATTTTTATTTTTTTTCCCATCAAATCTGGGCTTTTTTCCCCCCCAAAATGTCCTCCACCCAAAACTCAAGTTGCCCGGCTGACATTCTAAAATCCAACATTTTAAAGCTTTATAAATCCTTCATCTCTAACAATACATAAACTGACAAACATTCAACACTCTAAAACCTTATAACTCATTCATCTCTAAGTAACAATACTCGATTCATTATTATAATCTTAGTTTNTTTTTTTTTTTTTTTGAATTTTTTTGCTATTGTTAAAAAAAACATTTTGCTCATCACAACCTAGTTTCCTAGTTCCACCAATGACACTGTACCGCATGCTACAGTTTCGTCCTAGAACTTAAAAAATTACACCAATGGTCCCTGTGGTTGTCCAAATTGAGTTGACCGCTCCTTTGACCTTTTAATCGGCCAATTGGACGTTAACTTAGACTGAGGGCAGGGGCAATTTCATCCATTCATGTTTCGTCTACACCTAACTTAAGTCATTGACTTATAGTTTCCCGTTTTTATTACACTCATCGTCCCTCCTCCTTCACCTCACTCTCACACATGCAATCTTTGTGGTTGTTCTTCCTCGATTGATCATGGAGAAGCTTAGTTTTGATTTGAATGTGCCTAAAGAAAGTTCAGGTGTGTAAAGAACACTGTGCATTTTTTAGTTTACTTTAGTTTTGTTCTTGCGTAAATTTGTTGTTAATGTTATGGGGTTATAATTGCAGGTGGTAACCCTAAGTCAGTCTCACTTGAAATCCATCATGGCGGGTGCTTTACACTAACACCTAGGAGGTCTTACGTTGGTGGACAGGTATCATCTGTTGATGTTCTTGATATTGATGAGTTTTGTTTACATGACCTTAAAGAAATGGTAGTTAAGCTGAGTTATGGTGTAGCAGACTTAATGTACTATCATTCTTTGAGATCAAGTTTAGGCTTTAGATTATGTCTGCACCCTTTGACTGTTGATGCTGATGTGTTAGTGTTGGCAAAGTACGTTAAGGACAATAAGATCATTTTAGTATATGTTGAACATGGAAGTACTAATTTTACTAATTTAGACTCAAGTATCTTCGTTATACCTAAGAAGGGAGTTGCAATTGCAGTTGATAATCACTTAAGAAAGGCTCCTATAGAAATTGATAACAGTCCGGATGTGATAAAGAATTCGAGTAATAAACAGTCTGCTTGTTCTGATAAAGGACCAATTGTAGTAGAGATTGATGATCCCTTTGATGATCTTGATGATATAATTCAGGTCTGTAATAAGATATATGAGACAGAAGGGCTTAGTCCTATGGGAAATTTCAAAGAAGTGGATGTGGATAGGGATAATGAAACAGAAGAAGAGAGTGCTGAGAGTGACACAATTGGTAGTGATTCAGAGGATTCGAATTATGATCCAAATCATGATCAACTGTTTGATGATAATGAGCATATACTTGAAGATGTTCCTGTAAGTATGAATACTTTCAATTTCAATCCAGACCCTAAACATGATTTAAGTATAGTTGTTGTTGAGGTTTATGAAGATGATCTAGATGTCATTGATTATGACTCATTTGGCAGTAACCAGATGATGGAATTAATTCTGAGAGGAGAACTCAACTTAGGGAATTAAGAAAAACATGTAAGGCAAAAAACCAGGGTCCTAATAAGTATTACTTCTTCTTAGCCCAACAATTTGCTGCTAAAGAAACTATAAAGGGAAGAGTGAAGAAACATTTAGTTGAAACTAGGTGACAACTAAAATTGTTAAAAAAAAATGATAAAGAAAGGGTGAGAGTTAGATGTGAAGAGATAAATCCAGCCTTGGTCCGTTATGTTGGCAATGATACTGCTATGGGCAAAAATGTAATTTCACAAACCAAAAGTAGTCCAGTCATTTGACGAAACAACATTATTGGCAAGCAGGGTAAAAATGTATTTTCACAAACCAACAAATGTGGTCCAGTCACCAGAGGGAGTGTGATGTGTTAGGAAAGCTTTAAATTTATAATACTAGTTTCACCGATTTTAATAAACCAAACACACGGGTAAATAATAACCTACGTATGTAGTACAATATTATAGGCAAGACCATGTTGTATCCACGGGGACTTAGTTCGTTTGATTAAGCAGTAGATGATTAGATTAAGCAAAACAATATTTCAATAAATAGCAAAACAAGGAAATGATGTAAATTCAATAATAAGGAAATGGGATTGCTTAGATAGCTTATATAACTTAGCGGAAATGCTTATGCTAGATCTCAGTTTGATGATTGACAAGGGTAACAACTCACAACTTAGCCAATTTCGTCAAAAGAGCAAGTTCAGAAGTAATTATGTTCAATTCAAGATTTGTATTTATCTAACCATGTGATTTCTCACAGGATTAGTATTATATCTTAAGTCTAGATTATTATCAATTCTCCTAAGCAGATTTCTCCAACCAAATGCTAAAAACGCATAGACATGCTCTTAGAATTGCATATAATGAATTGGTTCTTTCGACCTTATCCAACAGGTTATACTCAATCAGAAATGATGGACAAACGTAGCAAGACTTAAGATATAATAGATCTCAACATAAACATGAAATTGATAGAGATCAAAGCACAATCATAACATATCACTTTATTATATTTACTAGTCCAAGCAATCACAAGAAGTTTAGCCTCTTATGGCTAAAGAGTACATGATTACAGAAGTAATAGAAAAGCAAATAAGAGACATACAGATTTAGAATGCTCAATGGATTACACAAGTGTCACAAGCAACCCAAAGTTCTATAACCACAGCCTATAGTACAACTGCTTCTCTGCCTTGACTCATCTGGTACTTCTGCACTTCTTAAGGATGAACTTTAGTCATAATTTTTGGAGAGTGGAGAGGCTCATATGCCCAAAAATGGGCTCTTTATATAGCCTTCTGATAGGCGAAGTATGACGCACTTCGATTGTAAGTGCGGCGCACTTACTTATTATCATGGCACCAAAGTTTTATAAATGCAGAGGAAGTACGGCGCACATATAACTCAATACCGGCGTACTTTTATTAATTAACTGCATCTGACTTTCTTGACCAATAGGACAAGTGCGGCGCACTTGTGAGAGAAACCGGCGCACTTTTATTGTGTCTTAAACTTATTTGTAGACTTTATTTGATGCGAGCTTTATTTGCTGAGATACTTGTATTCTTTTGCGTCTCTTGCTTAAGATTATCTTCGAGTGAACCTGCACGTATTCCACCCTATTAAGTATCGAAAGTTCACAAGAAATGATAATAAAACATATAATAATACGCCCGTAAATATGTATGAACAAGGCATCATCAAATTTCTCCACACTTACCTATTGCTTGCCCTTAAGCAATCAAAGCGAGAAAACTCATTTGTTGTGAATGTCGAAATATATATCAGATTTTAGAATCGTAGCTAAAAAGGACACCGACACTTAACTTAAACACCTCACGAAGGGATATATTTTAAATTCACACTAAACACTCAATAGGGTTCAGATCACTCAATTTGCATAGACAATTAAATTAGCTACCATAGGCTTGCACAAAACACAAAGACAACTCCGAAAAGGCGTAAGCACCAGACAATGATATCAATGAGGACTATTTCGGGTTAGCTTAGGGTTCAGATGGTATGGATAAGACATGAGATATATTTTCTCTGGTTTAGATGTATTCATAAAGTAAAAAACCAATATGTTGCTGGACATAATCATTTATGATTCTTGATACTTCTGGACTTCAATCATAGACTTTTTCTTACTTTTGCATGGTTATATTTTATGGGGAAAGAAAAAGAAGTCAATGGGAAGGGTAAAAAGGTCAATAAACAAAAGAAAGAAGACAAATACCCATGTCCTTGGAAGATGCCTGCTTCTTACACTAATGAAGGCAGATGGGAGGTTAGAAGATTAGATGAAGATCATAAATGCCTAAAATCAAGATAAATAAAAGCGTGTACATCTAGGTTTCTTTCAAATCATGTTATCAAAACACTTGCTACTAATCCTGATATTCCTGTGAGGGCAGTTCAAGATCAAATGCAGAAACAATTTGATGTGGGAGTCTTAAAGATGAAAGCTTTTAGGGCAAAGAGATTTGCATGTGATAAAATGACAGGCAGTTACAAGGAGCATTATTCAATGCTTAGAGAATATGCTTAAGAATTGATTAATCAAAATCCAGGCACAACTGTTAGGATTGATGTACAACAAGAACCAAATCCATCCAACAAGAACTTTTAGAAGGATGTATGTGTGTTTGGGAGCTCCTATACAAGGTTTCAAAGCTTGTGGAAGAGAAATCTTATGATTAGATGGATGCTTTACGTCAGGTCCTTTTCCAAGTCAAATACTAACAACAGTTAGGATTGATGCGAACAATGGTGTTTATCCAGTAGCATATGCTATAGTTGAAGCAGAAAATAAGGCATCTTGGTGCTGGTTTTTAAAATTAATTGGAGAGGATCTTGATGAAACCAACTTCAATTACACTTTCATTTCTGATAGGCAAAAGGTACACATTTTATTGTATAATTTGTCATGTGTTTTATGTTAAATGAGAACAGGTAGAGTTTTAATCTCATCCTTAACCTTAACTGTCCACTGGGACTTATACAAGCCATTGCAAGTGTGTTTTTAAGTGTTGAACACAGGTTCTGTGTTAAGCATATCATGAGAATATGAAGTCACAGTTTAGAGGATTTGTTTATAAGGACATACTTTGGAATGCAGCTAGAGCCACTATTGTTTTTGAATTCAACAGAAAGATGGCTGAGCTCAAATTATACAATTCTGCTGCTTTTGATTGGTCGATGAAGATTCCAGCTGACCAATGGAGCAGATCACATTTTTCAGGTAATTAACTAACTTACATTGGACAAAAGCATACTAATAATTTGTCATATACTTATATAGTGTGTGATTTGTTTAACAAGCAGAGCCAATTGTGATCTACTCTTAAATAACATATGTTAGGTGTTCAATAGGTAATTAGTTGATGGCAGAGACCAACCCATCATTACTTGTTTGGAATATATCAAAAAGTACTTGATGAAGAGGATTGTGGTAGTTTAGAAATGATAGCAAAGAATGTTGGACTACTTACTCCTACTATGATAGCCATGTTTGACGCTATCAAAAAAGCAGCTGCTGACTACATTGTTGATTGGAATGGAGGTTCTTTATATAAAGTAATTGGGCCTTTCAGGGATCAGTGTGTTGTTAACATGGATAGAAGGCAGTGTTCTTGTAGGAAGTGGGAGCTGACTGAAATACCATGTAAGCATGTTGTGACTGCAATATACAACATGTCTGAGAATGGAATGGGAGTTGGTATACCTGAACAGTGGGTTCATGCTGTTTACAGACTTGAAAAATGGGTCATGTATACTCATTTAAGATCAACCCATGTAATGACAGGGAGATGTGGCCAGTAGTTAAGTCTAGAACAATCATAATACCACATACACAAACCCCAAGTTGGAAGGCCATAAATGAAGAGGACGAAGTCGGTTGATGAGCTTGCAAATCAAAGTCGTTCATCAGCAAGCTTTCTAGGAAGGGCAAATCAGTCAAATGTAGTAAATGTGGAAACTTGGTTCATAATAGGTCAGCCCGTAAGGGTTAAGGTGGTGCAAGTCAAGCTGGTGGTTCTAGTCAACAGAATCAAGGAGCAAGACAAGCTGCTGGTGCGAGGAATACCTCAAGTCAAGCTGGTATTTCTAGTCAACAAAGTCAAGGACCAAGACAAGATGTTGGTAAAAGTAATGCCTCAAGTCAAGGTGATGGTTCTAGTCAACCTTGTGCAGCACTGATGCGCGTGATGTGTCGTTGCGGTTTAGCAGTATTAATGCCTACTCAAGTTTTAAATTTATATTTAGCCGACTTATCAATAATACACACACTTAACGAGCAGTGTACCCGGTCAGTTTGTATATAATGGTAAGTAGAGTGTCGATCACTAAGAATGGAACGTATTATCTAGTTAGTCTAATCAGTATTTTAATATCCTAAGTTAGTTTTACAGCCTAATCTAACGCAAGGGGGGTTCAGCCTGAGAGACTGGCACAATTGGGTTATTAATTAAACAGTAAATTAAACTAATGAGCACAAATCAGCGAATATCATACACGTACACAGATAGATAAGAGAGACTATAAGAAGACCTGTCCTGATAATTAAGTAGCTTGTCACTTGTTTTATTGCTAGTTTTATATGAAGTGTATATTAATTAAATCTTTCTCGTTGGTTTCATTATATCGGCGAGTAAACTCTTAATGATTACTTATGACTATCCTACTTATCCAAAGACGTCAGATAAAATAGGCGAAGAAGGGGTATGGCAGCCCATGCAGTGCTCAGCTAGACACACAGGTTATCAATGCACTAATATAAATTCACCAAAGACATCAAACATATAAACTTTAATTGATGGGAAAGCAATTTTAAGGCGGGCATATGATTTTGTGTACTCACATACTACCGGCCATCAATCCTGATGAATTAAAGCTTACTATTACAATAAAACAAAACTACTTAATGAATTGAATACATGCAGGACCTTCTTACAGCTCTAGTATCTTCGTTTGGGGCGTGTCTTGTGTTGCTTGTTCGTCTGAATTCGGCTCCTTAGGGTTTGGTGGCACACTAAATTCGTCTAGGTCTTGGGGTATTTATAGTTTCTGTCTGAGGGTTCGACGCGGCGCATTGAGTAAGTAGATGCGGCGCATCGACTTAACTTCGCGTGGGGTCCAAGATTATTATATTCTGGAATATTCGTACACCGCCTTCAGATGCGGCGTAACTTAATTCTTGTATGCGGCGCATGTCCTTCAGTTGTCTTAGATTGTTTCTGGTGAAGTCTTGATAGTGATACGCCGTATGTCAAATGTATAATGCGGCGTATCTGGAGTAGAACGAGCTTGATCTTCTTCTTTGACCAAAGTTTCATATGCGGCGCATGATAGAATTACATGCGGCGCATTCTTCAAAGTCAGGCAATGGTCTTTGAATTCATCTAAGTATGATATTGCGGCGTATCTGTTGAGTGAAATACGGCGCATCTTCTGGATTTCAGTAGACTTTTGACATCTTGCTCGTTTTTTTTGCTTCATAATTAGTCCAAAATCGCCAAGTTTCACCTTTTACCTGAGAATCACTAAAGTAAACATTAAAGCACCGATTCTCATAAATAATATAATGAAACAAGTCAAATAAATAGGATAAATGATGATGATAGAATGTACTTATTTGAGTTCATCAAGCACCAAGTCAACACAGTACATGACCAACTAAAGCAAGTTAGGAGCTAGGCAAGGTTTTCAAGCACCAAGACCAGCTCCAAATTCTGCACCACAATGATTGACCAAGAAAACTGCCAACAGACAGAGCCCAGAGAAACCACCATTTTAGTTCAATTATTATTTAGTGATCTTTGAACAATAGGAATTCTGTTAAGTTTCATGTATTTTGGATTAGAAGTATTAACTCTATTAAATGCAAGACATGTTTGAACAATAGGAATTCTGTTAAGTCACTATATTTAGTATTTGGTAATGTGATGTGTCTATGCTTGTTTAAGCATGTTATGTACGTATGATGTCATGTAGTGTATGTTTGCTTAATTTGACCTTCTAAAGTCAAGTGACATTTAGAGTATGCATTTTGTAGTAAAAACTCCCATTTACCATTTTTAGTTTGACTTTTAGAATGTCAAACTGCAAATACTAAATGGAAGTTTTGACTGCAATGAATAAAGGGGGTGTTTGGATATGATTTGCAGACTGCATTTCCATTCAAAATTACCATTTCCAAATTGATAAAACCTTGACTGTATTTGCATTTGTAGATACACTCATGCCAATTAGCATTTGCATTTTGAAGTCAAATCTCAAAAATTGGATAAAGGGGCGGGGGTGTTTGGATATGATTTGTAGACTGCATTTCCAATCAAAACAATAGTTGCATTGTTTGACTGCAATTACAGGGGTGTTTCGTTATGACTGTTCCATAACCTGGTAAACGAAAGTAAACAATGTAGTACGTTGTGTTGGTAAGTTTGCTTTGTTTAACCACATGGGGTGACCCAATGGTTTGAATTTGGTCTCCTAAGTGGTTAAAGTCCCTGGAGGTCCCAGGTTCAAACCTTGGGGAGAAAATTAATCCCCATGTGGCCACGGAGGTTCACCTGCGATGACTCTAGGCTATCCAAAAGGGTAGTCGCCCTGAGATTAGTCGGCTCGCAATGTCGAGCCGGAACCCAGGTAAAAAAAAATTGTTGAGTTTGACTTTCTAAAGTCAAACTGGATTATTTTAGACAACAAACCAGATGCTAACTGTGCACATCAACCAACAAACTGAAAAAACAAACAATGTATACACAAGAGACCAATTTCCATTACTGCATAACCAAAACAATTGGTCGTTACATCATTTGGATCATAATCCTAACAAAAAGACAACATCTTAGATCATATTACATAAACCCTAAACAGACAACATCTTCCCATAAAACTAAACCAAATGACAACCATTAGACCTAATATAAAAGTAGGAAAAAGAAAATGCCAACCAACTGAAAATCAAATACATCTTTAATTTCCTGTTTGCTTACGTAAGCACCACCCGATCAGCTTCCATCCTATTCCTTGCCCTAAACAAACCGGGTATTATCATCATTGATCTTTGACACATTGGTGGATCTACCCAATCAAAAAAATGATAACTTTCACCATTGATCTATGGGCATGCAAAGAAACTACGACCTGGATTAGAATCCTTCCATGAAGTTCGAATGACTGCAAAATTCTGACAATGACATAAGGCCATTGGATTAGGATTCTTTGGAGTAAATGATGTGTGGTTTTGTGACCTTACAACAGGTTTTACCTCTCGAGGGATCTCAAGAGGCTTACAACCCTACCAGGCAGTGTACCTGACCGATGTAGTATAGGATAGTGGTAAGTACGGGGGATTGATCGTTCTCTCACAGGGAATAGTGTTCGTTAGGATAGAAAAGCTACTCTAATAGGTCTAA